>JAPDSC010074105.1:34299-48415 GCA_026290005.1 Latrodectus geometricus | reverse complement strand
CTTCCCTGTACCTAGCCCTGAGTTGGACTCTACCAGTTAGATAAAAGCTGCCAGATAGGAATCTTCGTAATTTAGAAACAAGAACCAAACAGAAGACTCCTTCATACTTGGCCTACCACCTTTAGATATATCCTTTCACATGGATGCGACTATTTAACGTGCTCCAGCCGCCATTAGCGAACACTATAGATTTTTGTTTGGGTCGGGATTCGAACTCGCTTCCTACCGATAACGAGAACGAACGCCCTGATCAACCAGGTCACCGCTCCTTCTGCTTCTTTCGACCAACCAGGTCCTTCTGAAAACGGTACATTTCTGCACCAAAGTTGAAAGTTTTTTTTTTTTTTTTTTTTTTTTTTTTTTTTTTTTTTTTTTTTTTTCCCCAGATATATTTCGTATGTTGGTGATTTATTTAACATGATCAAATTTCAATTTCACCATTTCATTTACAGATGAAGTAAATTTTAAGCTTAAGTATGTCATTAACAAATCGACAAATGATGGTGTTTGAAAATACACACATCTCTGTCAATCTGAAAGCGCAACGTGAATTCAGTGCTTTCATTTAGAAAGAGACCCTTGGATATTAGTTGTTGGAAACTAACCGTCCACTTAAGGACGTTATCTTGTTTTTATGAAGATATCAGAGGTTTGCAGTAATAAACATCAGAGACAGTGTTATATAACTTATGTTCATGCACTTTTCCATTGCTGTACGTAGTCTTTCAATACTGCATATACAGAGAGGCAAACTTAGTGCGTCTTATTCTATGAAACTTAATAACTACATAATTAATTTTGATTATGACGTTAAAATTCTCTATTTTATTATTGTTATTATTTTTTACTAATAATTTATGAAGAGGAGGAAATTATTCGAGAAAAACATAAAGCTTAAATAATATTACATCATTACGGGAAATCTCAGTAATGACAAGAAACATGAGCAAAACAAAATGGTTGACAAGACAACTCAGATAAACGATCGAATTTTGTTTAGAATCTTGCAAAAGAATGTAATTACTAGTTTCGTAAAAATGTTCCAAAAGAAAAATAATAATTCCGTGTCTTTATTCTCGAACTATTTGAAATATGAACGAATTGCTGGTCATTAGGGAGTAAATAGTTGGCATTCCATTTTGCATGGTATTTATTAAATATAGAATAATTTAATAACCAAAGGAACTTCCCATTTTTTGATTTGATGTTGCAGTTAATGATTCTTTTTATTGAAAATCTATTTCGGTAATGCAAAATAAATTACATGTTTTCCACAAAATGAAATGCTTGTTGGAAAATTAGATTTTGCTTTCTAAAGATAATTGATAATGTGAAATGACAGAACAAAAAAGCTATACTTTTTTTGTTCTAATAAATGTTTCAAAGAAAAAGAATTAACTTTAAAGAAATGTAAATAACTTGTCAAATATGATATTGGGACAAATGATAAACATATTAAAAAGTGCAAAGTAATAAGTACAATAATATAAAATAGATCGCAAAAATAATATTAAAAATATTTTTCATAAAAAAATTTTTAAAACGCAATAATGTTTAAAAAAATATTTTCATGGTTAAGAAAATAAAATTGGAATTGCTTAATTACACGTTTTATGATTTCATATATGTCATGCATAGTTTATCATGATTAATGTTTTGTTTTTCTATGTTGTAAATCTTGATTCGAGTCCTAGTAAAAGACAGATGATAAAATCTACACAATGTTCTGTCTTTCCAGAGCTTGTTTCACATTATTTTCTTAGGATTTTGTCTCAGTAAACTGAAACTTTAATGCAATATTTTATTGTGTAATTTCATATTGACTGAATGGGACAAATAATTATAATTCATGGATAAACATGAAAGCTAGAAAGTTGAATAGAATATCATAATACAATAGGGCTGATGCAGATTTTGTTCAATTTAAGTTATATTAAGCAAAATAACTAAATTTTGTTTAATATGAATAAAAAATTTTATTACATTCAAAATTTTAATAATCACGGTTATGTGACTACATAAATACAATTATTAAACAACCTCGAACTTGAGTACATACAGTAAAATTAGTTATTGACGACAGGGTAATTCACTCTTCGAGAAACAATTGGAATCGATATAATGTATCGATTATCATTAATATTTTTCGTTAGACAAGGTTCAAAGACTGGGCAAATTCAAATTCATATCTCCTGCAAATAAACAAATAAATAATAAAATAAAATAAATGAATGTAACTGTTATTTGGAAAAATTTAAATTATCTTAGGATTCTTCAAGACTAGATTTTGCTTGAATGTCAGTCATCAAACAACAAAGCACTGCCAAAGAAAAGTTGGCCATAATATGGAATAGGCTGAGATAGTTTGAAAGGGGAGACAAGTCATTTGATATTTAAATATGTTAAAGTCAGTCGTATTTAAATTCGTTTATAAAGATCTAGAGTTCTCTGACCTGGATACATAACTTCAAGAGGAGAAAATACCAGCTGTGTGTTGTTTGCCTCATTTAACAGAGAGTGAAAACGATTATTCAAAGAAATATTTTAAAAGATAGTATAAATTTTAGATAAATTCAACGATATGAAAAAAATGATATTTTAAAAGTTAGATATAAATGCAACGATATAAAGAAAACGATTTTATATAAAAAAAAAAAAAAAAAAAAAAAAAAAATAGATATAAATGCAAAGATGTATTTCTTTAATTCTTTATATAATAATAACTACTTCCGTTTAAAATTGAGGCACTCATAAAATTAGAAGGAAAAATGTGTGTGCTACTCTCCTCATAGTGGATGAAAAACATTATAGAACTTTTTCTAATAATAAACAACTGGATTGAATTAATTCATTTAACAGATGATAAAAACTATGATTCAGAGAACTTTATCAACTTATAAATAACGAAATTTGATTAAGCAGAAAACGATTTTATTAAAGTTAAATATAAATACAAAATGCATTCTCCTGCAGTCATATTCAATTTCAGAATAACTGCTACTTGCCTGTAAAATTCAGCCATAATAAAATTGGAATAAAGTGTTTTCTGGTTAATGGAAAAACAATCCGAGCCTTCTACGGTTCGCAAAGCGCAAACACATTAGCTCATGCATTAACGCAAGAGTCAAGATGATGATGAAGAAGAGCAAAGACCGTCATCCGACCGTCAACACAGACGAAGGAAATGGCGCTAATTGAAAAGAGGAATCGAATCCCCTCGCCTGAAATGTTGGTTCCGGCCGCCATGTTTGTTCGGATTGTTCCACTTGGTGACTCATTCAGCTGAAAATCTAAACTATTGTTTTCACCTCGAGCAAAATAGATTTCACTCTAATTTCTTTTTTGTTCATCATTCTATTTACCTAATGAACTTTTTAGTTACTTAAGATAATTTTACTAAGCAAAATTTTATATACCTATCATTTTTAAAAGAAGCTAATCTTTTGAAAATTGTTAATTTCAGAAAGAAAAAAATGCTGTAAATTCGATTGCAGCATAGATGAAATTATTCTCAAAAGTTGTGCTCAATGATTATATTTATTTTTTTTTTTTTTTTGCCTAAGAAGAGTTTGTCTTAAAAAAATTGTGATAGTTTTACCATTTAGTGTAAAAGTAAAAATTGCGGATACTTTTCATTTTTTAGAGAAAAAGTTTTTATTTTCATTTAGCACAAAAGAAATTTCAATGTTTTTTATTGGTCGTTCTTCCTACTTCAATATTTATTATTTTGCAGCAGTAATTTTTGAAAAGTAATATGAAATTCCCAACTTTTTAACTACATATGTTTGTGATTGTTTCTAAAAGTGCAGCAAATTAATTATTCAGATATTTGTTAATTAATCCACCCTTAATAATTAGTAATAAATATTTCATTTATTAAAAAAATTCTTTTAAAGGAATATTACAATACTGAATTTTAAATTTGAAATAAAATTTATTCATACTTTTTTATGGTGATTGTAGTATTTTAGACCCTTTTTTAAGACTTATTGTTTTATTTGTCATTTGGCTTAAGAGAGTAAAATTAGAAATGATTTTCAAGCGTTTTTAGACCAATTGAACTGCTCACACAACTTAAAAATTATCACTTTTCATTAACATTTTAACTTTATATAAGTTGGAATTTAATGAATTATATTCAGAGAAAATATTTAATCCGAAAATTTAAAAACAATTGGTTAACAAATTAAAATTTTGAAGAAAAAAAAATTACTATACTGTTTCACACGGGACAAAACTTTATAAACATAAATGATTTTGCGATTTCCAATTACTTATAATTTCTGTACAATTTGGTATTATTCATGAAAAGCTACTTTTAAGAAACATTATTAAGAATTCTTCTCTCATACTTTCGAATTTCGATTTCTGATCCTAGATGTAGATAATCTGTAGGATTTGTATCAAGAAGTGATGAATATTTCCAAAATGGTGTAGGAGTATGAAAAGAAAGCTGTTCACAGAAAGAATGTGAAATGCATTTTTCACAATTGTATCATACAAAAATGAAAGTTAATTGGAAGTAAACATTCATTTCTTTTTTTCGAAGTCTTATAGAATATCAATGTACATATTCAATGTACATATTCAATGTACATTTATATTCAATGTACATATTCAATGTACATTTATATTCAATGTACATATAATTTTCCTTTTCAGCAATGAGCACTTGATTGTTAACCTCTGATGATAATAACACACACTCCTATACCATGATGATAATAACCCATCCATATTTAAAAACAGAAATTGCTTCTTTTTAAAATGCAAATCAAAATTTTCTTTATATTGGATTCCAAAAAATTTCTGAAGATTTCTACGAATCAATTTTGCCTCCTGCTGTAGTTGAATAAATTTCCGATAGATGGCGCATCCAATAGCTAAAAACTCATGAAATTTACCTTTTAAAAATTATTAACTGGAAAGGAAATTATTTGTTAACTCGACTTATAACACTGAAAAAAAAAGCTGTTATTGTTAATTTTAATTTGTTTGTTTTTTACTTAGCTCTAATAATTGTTGGTTATAATTTTTAATTCATAAACAATTCTTTGAAATTAAAAGTTATTTTTAATGCATTGTTTTAAAAATAAGCCTTAAATAGAAGAGCAGAGTAACTCTAAACATTAATAAAAAATTCCCTTTAAACATGCTTTAATATTTTCATCTACTTTAAAAAAATATAATTTTTTAAGGTAATGGAAAATTTTTGAAGCAAATTTATCATAATTCTTTTAAAGCAATCATTCTAATTCTTCTAAAAGCAAGAAGTGTGGAACTTTCTAACAAACATAAAATATTTAATAGAAAAAAATGTATTTTTAGTTCATTAATTTATTATAGACTTATTATTTTTATGCTATGGAGCGAATCTACAGAAATTGGTATCATCAAGTTTCAAATCAAATTTCGAGTTTTTTTATAAATTTATCTGTTTATTTCATGTTTCTGTAAGTGTGTTTATAGATTCTGAGGCATCCAACGCACAATTGCTGATACAATTATTGTATATTGGTGATACAATCGGTGATCCAGTTATCTACGAAAAAACCAGAACCAGATAGAAATCTAAATATTCAAACAAATCTTGCAGTAACTTTGAACAATTAGCCTATCCACCATTCAGAGTTAATAGTGTGGCTTATCATAGGATAGCAATAAAACACTATTTTTGGTTTGGAAAGCTCTAAGTTCAGTTAGGGCCCATTGTGGGACAATATGAAATATCTGTTGCGTTTCTGATTTCTGAATGCATTCAGTCGGTGTGTGTTCTTGGGAATTTTCTGGATTTTTTCTCTACAGAAAAGGAACATTTTACTAATCTCTATGTAAAACCTTTCTTAAAAATAATATAAAGTGAAACTTTGGATGCGTTAAAAAGCATTCCGTCATAAAATTATCCACATGCTGTTAAAAACTTATAGTATATAACGCGCGATATTACAACATTTAAATTCATTAACTACGTGTTTAAAAGAAATGTACTACATGTGAACTGAAGCTTTCTCAAATTCATGTTAAACAATTACTCAAACTAAGAATCATTATATAACAGAAAAAGTAAAACAAATATATATGATTGTTTTACAGACTTCACAATAATAAAAAATTGTTTTAATTAAAATTTAATAAAAAAATCACATCATAATAAATAAAAATTGTATTTGTAACAACAATTCATTAAATTATAAGAAAACAGACAAAAATAAAGCTTTTTAATAGCGATGGGCACAGTTACAGGCTATTTATTTCAGTGAAGAAAATGAATTTATTTCATTCAAACATGAAAAACATTCAAGATGCATAGTCATTTTATTAAATGACTATATCGTTAAGAAATCTCTTACACAAATTTCATAGAAACGAAAGCATGTAGAGATTTTGCTTAAACAATTTAGCAGTTTTCATATGCCAATCACTGCAAAATTTCCGTGACACGATGAAATGAAATATGATATTTTGTATAATTTTCATTGAAATACAAATCCAAGTTGGTATCTGAGTGGTTACCTCTCTGGCCTTTAGCTCAAAAGTTCGCCGGTTGTATTCTCTAAACTAGAGGAGATATTTGCAGTAATTCGGAATCCACTTTAAGCAGTAGGTCTAGGACGAATAAACCCCTATATGTGATCATAAATTAATATTGTAATTTAAAAAATTAATTATAAATAACAGTTTATATGTATAATACAATGGTAAATAAAATTGTTAAAGATTATTTGTACTGGTTATCATTAAAATTATTTTTAATAACATGTACTTCGGTATTGAGCAATGTGATTCCACATTTGCACCAAACAATCAATTAAGGCTTTTTGAAATATCTATTATGCGTTGCTTCTCAGAAAATTTATCATCGATATGTACTGGAGCAAAGAAATAAACCTGGAAAACTCTCAAGCACCAACTGCCAATAAAATGCTTATAAAAACAATATTGCAACACCTTTTACCGTTGTTAAGTAATCACAAGACTACTTGAGAACTTTAATTAAGGATTACGGTCCTAATACTATAGTGCGATGTCCTAGGCTATTAGTAAATGTATTTAATCATTTTAATTAAAAATTGTGACATGACAAAGATTTATAAACTAAAACATTTGAACAATTTTTAGTTTATAATTCAGAAGATTTGAACAGAGAGATTAGCCGTTAGAGCTTAGGAAACATTTTTAAAATTCCGGGAATCGAATATTAATATTAATTAGGTAAAAATAATTAAATTAGGTAAACATATTAATTAGGTAAACATATATATTGTAGGCAAGTTTTTTGGGGAGGGAAGAAAAAACAAATTTTCTAAAAAAATTTTATATTCTAATACTTTAATATAAATGTCTAAATGTTATACATATGCAATATATAACATTGAAACATTTATATAATACACAACATTCACACAATTTCCCAATCCCATTTCAAAAGAGCTTAAATGAAATGACTTAAAAACAAACTTTTATCCCTTTAGAGACTTGTAATACAAAAGCTTCAAATACATTTAACTCGAAGTTATGGCATTTTTCCTTTAATGAAATGTCTTATTGGACACAAAATTCTCTCCTAATACATACATCATTAAAACAAAAGAAAAACAATCGAATCTTTAGAAATAAGTCCTCCCCTTTCGGAAAATAACTGACCGTTCATCAATGGGAAATAATTCGAGACTTAATTAACAACGGCACATCCCAGGTAGTTTTGGTAATAACTTATTTCAGATCGTTAGCGGACTTTTCTTTCAATTATAAATCGCGGGGAACCTCAAAGAAATCTGTCATTGAAAGCGAATCACGTGCATTTCCCTCCAAGTAAGCGCAGGAGCAGCGTGTTTCTGAAATAAACCCCGCCTATTTCATATCGAGGGCGGGGTCACTTCCCGATTGGATCACCGGAACTCAGAGGTGGAGTCACCTGCGATCTTCTCCCGGCATACATGGCCGCCATGTCAGACGCTCGGTCTTAATGCAATTAGGCAGGACCCATGGACACCCGGCTTTATGCCTCCGGCCCGCTGGTCGGTGCTTTGCCTATCGCTCCATACAGTGTACCCCTTGGGCATCCTTACGCCCGTCTACGACCTGGAGTACCCCCGTCGTACAGCATCGAAGGTATCTTGGGGGTACAGCCTCCATTTGTTGCTAGCGTTCCCGAATCTCCGGCTGTCCAACGAACAACCCAGCAAAGAATTGCTCCCTCCCCCGTAGGAAAAATAAACAATTCCAAAAAAGGTAAGCATTTTGTCAACAAACATTCCTAATTATGTAATGTAATAATCTCCATAAGATAACAAAACTTTGATGATCATTTTATGTGTGCATTGTTAAATGACTATACTTAAAACGCAATTAAAATTTTAACTAATTAATTAAATAGTTATTTGAATTCATATCTTCTTTATTTTATAATCTTAATCATTTTATTTAATATTCCATAAAGATAATTACATTAAAAAAAAATTGGCTGGAATGATTTTTTAAAATGACAAATTCGTTAAATGTCTATTTGAATTAACTTTATTTCCTCAGCATTTAATCAGTTTATGCAATATTTCTTACTATTAGGGCTCAAAAATTTTTTAAATAAAAAAATATATAAAATAAAATGAATTTTTTAAATATATCAGCTTCTTTCCTTCCTCCTCATAGAAGAAACAAGCTATCCCTATATTGATTGATGAATGATTTAATATACCGGTAAAATCCTAAATTCGGCATTCTGTAAATTACCTAAGCAGTTTCTAGAATGCCAAAAGCTGAAACATAAACTAATATTATTACTTCATATTTTTCTAAAAATTTTATATAATGCCAATTGACAAACCGGAATAGTATACAATACATTTCCGATTTGTTTCGATTTTAATAATTGAATAGTAACAAAATAAATGAAATTCAAAGTAAGATTGTTATTTGTTATAGTATAAGCATTCAGATTCGTATTCTATTTCAATTTTGTTTTGTGCCGCCTCAGTTCCTTTTTCGTTCTTGTTTTAGATAAAAGCATGTTTTAATGGTTCTCTTTTCTTTTTACTTTTTTTCAAAATTACGTGTATTTTTAAAGAAAGAATGTTTCTCAAATAATTATCTAAGCATGATTTATTTTCATGCTTTGTTAAATGTCTTCGTCACAAAATAGAATTCCTTTGTATTATGCATAATACTTAGAGAAAATATGCAATAATTCTCATATTTTTTTAAAAAAACAATCGACATTCTATGAAATTTTTAATTATTCAATCGAATGTCGAGTTTTTCTCCAATGTTATAAAATATACAAGAATACAAAAAATATCTGATTGATAACTTATAAAAAAATGGCATAAAATGTGTTATTAGATAAAAATTTCATAATTTCTTGATAAAAATTATTGTTTTTTCATCTCCTCAAAATTGATTATTTAGGATAAACTTATACATCCATATTTCATTATAAGCAATTCATCAGGATTGTACACATTATGTACAATACTTAGAAAATGTACGTAATAATTCTCATACTTATTTTGTTTGTGAATGACAGGTATTCTATAAGAAGGCGACGTTTTATACATTACCAATAACACATATACGGTTATATTTCAATAAATATCTAATAGATAAATTATTGAAAAAAAAAGATATAAAAATTAATACTTGATCAAAATTTATAAAACTTATATTTAGAAATTACTGTTTTTCTAAAACTAAAAATAAATTGTTTGTTAAAAATAATTTATAATTTTTTCATTAAAAGATAAACGAAATAAATAATTTATCTATTTTATTTACATTATTTTCTTTTCTTTTAAACTTTTTTTGCATTTAAATTTCATATAGAACTAATAATCTTAGATTCAATAAAAGAAACTCGAGTTCAATGTTACTATCTTAATGAAGAATTGAATATCTGAACTCCGTCTCTCTTTCTCTCTACAAATATCCAAATAAATATTCGATGAAATTATATTATATTTTGAGAAATAAGTACGAACTTAAACTGTTGAGAACCTATGTTAACATCTTTTAGTGTATTAGGATTCAACTTTTGAAATGTGTTGCTGAGTTCAAATACACAGGTTTACAAAACAAAAATCCTTCTAATAGTACACTGTTAAATGACGCAAATGTAAATAATTATATGCACGAGAAAAAAGCAAGGCTATTTAATTAACACAGCATACTACATCCCTCGTTTCTTCTACTTACAACTCATATGGAATGAGTACAGCTATCAAAGTAACAGTCTTAAAAACTTTAATAATTCATCCTAGTTAAATTTAAGTTATTGTTAATCCCGATTTGAATTAATATTGTCAGGGAAAATAGAAAGAAACAAAAACAAACTAGAATGATATAAAAAAATTTCTTAAGCTAATTGCTACTTAGGCCAGCAAAGAAAATAGAAAGCGAATAAATTGTAGCAAACAAAATTTAATAAAAAGTAACTAAATTAAAAATTGTATAAAATATCTTATGCATGCTTAGACGAGATTCGATCCGAAAACAGGAAGATTTTACTTAGAACCCTCTACCAACGTTGCCACTGCAAGACAATTACTTTTTTTTTTTTTTATATATATATTGCTGAAAGTTTTTTATAATTTTCATTCATCTTTTTAAGGTAGAAAAAAAATTCTCTCACATGCATACACGCTTTCCTTTTCTCTCACTAATTTATTCACGTGTTTCATTTTCCATTTTGTTCCCTCTTTGACTCAGACTAGAACCCAGAATGAAAAAGAAATTTTTTTCCAGGGATGTGCACGCTTCGCCACTGAAGGCATTTACCCCTATAATTATATCCTGCTGAATATTTTAGGTTCAATTATTCGTGGGTTCGAATATTGCCAGCTCGGAACTTGTATGTGTTTGTAGTGGTTCGGAATCCTCTTTAAGCCGTAGGTCCTGATCTTATTAGCCTTCGGGTGCCGGAAATGACCGATGAGCTATAAAACAAACCAAATTTGCTAAATATTTTATCTAAGAGTAATTTTTATCTCCCATATAAAAGTAAAATTTTATCGATTAAATTGAATTAATGAATTAATATTTGAAAAAACTATATTTGCATCAAGTGTCATCCACTAGAAGTTTAAAAGAATTTATTTGAACTTGAATGGATGAATAAAAGG
This sequence comes from Latrodectus geometricus, assembly GCA_026290005.1. NCBI lineage: Eukaryota > Metazoa > Arthropoda > Arachnida > Araneae > Theridiidae > Latrodectus > Latrodectus geometricus. The sequence goes on along the minus strand of JAPDSC010074105.1, from coordinate 37,301 downwards.
TATTTTATTAACAATTGAAAATTTGAACAAGATATATAAATATGTGTAGGAAGGGTGTGAACGAATAGTAGGAATTGAGAGAGAGAAAAAAACTGTGAAATTGTCAAAAGATACACTATCAGTGATAATATTAACCTGATATATGAATGCTTCATTTGCCTCACGGATTAACTCCATAAAACTATAAACTGAGAAAACGATTAAAAAAAGTGTGATGTGTTTATTAAAACTAACGTTATTCATTTTATTTAAATATGATTTTTGTGATGTTAATTCGTATTTTAAGAGAAATTAGTTTGAATATATAAAGTTGTTAATTATATACCTGTTTTGCTATTAAAATTTAATAAAATTTAGGAAATGGAGTTAATCGATTTGGCCAGTGAAACATACGTAATAAAATCTCATTACAGAAACATATTATTAATATATGAGTAATGTCATGGTATTTATTATAGTTAGTTATATATATTATATTAACCCTTTACAAAATAGTATCATTATGTATTTACAAATAGTATTATTAATTTTGAAATGTTTGTTCCTTATATTTTTAAAATAAAAATAAAATAAGCTAAACTAGAATTTATGAATTAAATTTTATTATATTTATCATTTGTAAATTATGATAACAAGTTAACAGACGTTATTCTCGTAATCGCATTATGCCTGGTTTGTTTCTTAAACCAAACAAAAATATTATGTTGATAAAAGTTTATGAACTTTAACTAGTCAAGATCTAATTAGTGAATCAACAATTTAAAATTGATAATTTTATTGACTCCTTTATAAATATAATCAACTTGATATGATGCTTCTCAACTAGTTATAACATTTCTGTTGGTTTGTTTGGTATTCTGTGATCACTTTCTGTTAGTGAGAGTTAATTCGACTGAGAACTATAGTTTAAAGTGTACTTCGAAACACTGAAACATCCAGGCTGTGGTGGATTTCGAACCCAGAAACTGGTGTCTAAAACCCTTACCCTCTAGATGACCATTCGGAGTTCACACTTATAAAAAAAAGCATTACAGGAAAGAAAAATATGTGACCTTGAATTAAAACTACTGATGACCTTGAGAAAGTTCTCTTAAAGTATTCATCAGTTAACTGACTTACATATGTGTCGGTAATCATATGAAACTCCTTATTAATAAAATGTAAAGATGAAATCATATTCTTTTTATTATTGAAAAAGTTTCTCATTATTTTATTTCTAAAGATCAACAGACAATTATTGCTAAGCAAGATGCGAAACTTTAATTCATAAATAGCACGGTTTAATCCTTAGAAACTGGTTTACATTTATTTTTAACAATTTAATCCACTCTTTATTAATTAATTAATTTTTTTTCATCTCGATGAAAACAAGATTCCCTTAAATTCATTTAAGATTTAAATAAAACCTTTTTGGTGTATAATTGAGAAAAAAATATCATTCTGATTATATATATAGATTGAATTCACTTTTTTTTTTAGTAGTTAATTCTAATTTTTCACGATTAATTAAATGTTAAGAATTTTGAAAAAAAAATAAAATTCACTTCGTTTAAGTGGAATTCAATTCGATGTTTTTAATAGAGTACGTTATTGCACTCTTTTCTCATTGAACATTTTACTAATGAAATTACAATTTGTTACTGTGATAATATAAAGCTCATGGTTATTGTTTTATATAACTCTAATAATTACCATAATTATCTTATCTTATTGTTGTGAGAGTTATGGTGGCAGCCAAATTTCGGCACCAAATCTAAATATTCAGATGTGTTTAATGGAAAAAATAATTCGAAACTGAGAATATCGAATTCAATTTTGGGATATGCCGGTTTTTCTTTCAATATTTATGAATCGGCCTAAAGCAAAACCAAAAAAATCAAAATTATATTAAATGAATAAATTTAAATGATAAATGCACATTGATTCCTTAATGATAGGATGATGTTCTACAGAGTGGAATACCTTGAGTTTGATCCTTGACATCTATAACGATTTTGGAATTATGGGAGATAAGTATTGTAGTGTTTCTATGTGTCTGTAGAGATATGTAGGGTATATAAGATATACGAGGTATATAGGCGATTTCCAAATCTCTTACCTTGTGGTTTGCAAAAACGATTTCTTACTTTTAATACCACATTGTAGACTGCCTAAAGACCTGTGGTTGTAAAATATTTTAATGTCCTTAGCATGCATTACCTTTATGGAGGACTTTTCATAGATAGTGGGTCATATTTACGAATCTTAAAGAAAGACGGAAATCTCTCAAGCACTCACCCCGACAGATCTGCAAGAAGTATAGTTTATAATTATCTCCCATGTTTAACAATGTCTGGAACATCAAACCCAGGACTTTTTCTATGAAGTGTGAGGCACTATAGCCTAGTTGGTTAGGGCGTCCATCTCATTATAGGAAGGTAGCAGTTAGAACCCCTTCTTAACCGAAGATCCGTCGTGTTCACTAAATATGGCTGGGGCACGTTAACTATGTCTTGGTAGCAGTGTCTACAGTTGGAATGGATACCTCTGGGGCCTGCAAATCAAGTATTCGGTGATCTTCTTCTTGGTGTTTACTTCTAAATTACGAAGATTTCCACCCGGCTGCTTCCATGTAAGTGGTGGAGCGCTGTTCAGAGCTAGGTACAGGAAAAGCATTCCGGTTGCAACAACAATAGTTAGAGTTTAGCGTAAGGTTTTAAAATTTACATAACGTTTGCATCCTTTTTGTGAGAGCAATAACAGGTATTAAAATTTTTCATATTATTATTGTACCATAGTCTCATGAGAGACATAAAAACTAAATGCGTTTATTTCTACATTTACGTCTAATAACAGCGTGACATTTTTCATAGATTCATCACATTTTTCACATTCAAACTAGTCACTAACTATAAACATTATCACTATTTATTCACACTAATTTAAAATACCTGGGATTAATTATTCTTAAAAATAATATATATATATATATATTTGAATAACTGAAGATTTATTTTTAAGAA
>JAPDSC010074105.1:15916-34289 GCA_026290005.1 Latrodectus geometricus | reverse complement strand
TATATATATATATATATATATATATATATATATATATATAGATGACCGTTTATGTTCAAGAGCATTTTTAAAAAATAGAAAATGCTACTTATTTAGATTCTTTTACCATTTTTGAATGACAGAGAATGAAAATGAGGAAACAAAATTACATTTGCAAAACAAGTTTGTATTTTCCATGCAATTCATAATTTCAGATAATTTTTAATGGAACTTAGTTAAAATGATTAACACTTTTAATTAATTTTATGTAAATTTATTTCAATTATTTTTTTATTTAGATTCACCTATTTACGATCTTCCAAAGGAGGTAAAATCTAAAAAATGTTGAAAAATGACAAATCTAATAAATAACTATATGCATTAGTTAAGAATTTTTACAAGTTTGCATTATTCTAATCCTCTTTAAAAAAAAAAAAAAGATCTCATAAAATATTTAAAAATAAAGAAAAAAAAAATCCAATTATTAAGATACAGGGATGAGGAATAGATGATAATGGAAACAAGAAAACAAGAGGAAAAAAAAATCTTTTTAAAGATTGCTAAACAATTGTTGGGACAACGAAAATGGGGAAGACCAAAGAAGGGACAGACAAACGAAAAGGTGGAAGAGATCTTAAAACTTACATATAAATTAGTCAGTAAATGATAAAGCTAAATCACAAAGAAAACTTTTGGATTCAAATTGTTAAGGAGTACTAGTTTAACGTGAGTTCTAGTGTCGGAAAGCTACTGAGCTTTGTGAAATGAATGACGCCAGTAATCAATTAAATATATCATATTTTTAAGGAACATTTCGTCATCAATATTCAAGTCAGTGTTTTTAAATGTATATAACAGTATACTTTTAAACTTTCTAGATAACAACATACTTTGAATAGAGAAAGCTAGGTTCGGTTATCACAGTATACTTTGGACTGCCAACTTCTTCAGGGATGGCCTATACTAGAGGATGCTCCTCAGTTTCTCGACAGTTTGGCGCCATATTATTACGCCAATTTGTATAATTATTTTACTTGTAATGTATACTATCGTGTTTCCAGTGCCATCTTGTTCCTTCAAACAATCACGAAAATACACTTATATTAAAAAAAAGCCAATTTTCGCCAAGAGTACCATGAAGCTATATATTTCCCCTACTACAGAATAAAAACGATTAACACAGCCAACCACTTCGTAATTTTGAATCATGCTCAAGAGACGAGATCGGTACTTGAATGGCCATCACTCTTTTAACGCCACACTACACCAGTAGAAATACATTGGACCTACTGGACTTTCAATGCACACAACTCAAAATGTAAAGTTTTTTTTTTTCCCCATAATGGTTTTTGGTTGGGTTAGGTTTCGAGCCCGCTATCTTTTGACCACATTCTCCCTCACTGGGTTGCTGGAACTCCAGGGATTAGAGACGGATTCACGTTAATCTATGATGTCTAAAGTCCTTCAGTTGGTATGGTGTGGAAAGAAAGGAAGCAGCTCAAGTGTGTCCTCGACACCTGACCGTGGTTCAAAACTACGAGGAGCTTTCTGATCGGTGAGTTATCCAAACCCATTAGCTTTAAGGGGGTAGGTGCAAGAAAATGGACTGAAAAACACATTTTCTATTTTAATATTTAAAAAAATAAAGACAATTCTGCTTCTAATGATCCTAAAATTTTGATTTTAGCTGCCGTAGTGGCGTTAGAGCCTCACCAGCTACTACGGCAACAGTAGAAAGCGTTTTCTATGACGTCAGAGAATTTCCAAATTTAATTTTGTAATTTCATTCTTTCTTAAACTTTAGGTTAAAAAAAAGCATTTTTTTAAAGAAATTTATAGATTGATATTTTATGAAGTATCAATCAAGCAATTTCAGATTTATGCTCGTTGGAAGGATGTCATTTCACTATAAAAAAAATGTTTGGTCTATTCATTAAAGAGTTAAAGCGTGTTAAAAGTGGAATTCAAAAAAGTAGAAAATTCAGCACATTTTACAACTGTTCTTTGATGAAGGCTAAAATACAAGCCAGGGCAGCATAAATTATGGATGGTGTTCATCGTCCCGATACTATAACAGCTAATTACGTAATTTCATTTTTAATAACATAATATTGCTCTATCAATTTAATTTTTATTATCAAATTTATAAACTAATTCAAATATAATAATATAAATAACAAAGTGTTAAACGTGATAAAATGGGTAGATCGCATTCTGTGGAGTGGAAGGTCTCAGGTTCGGTTCAAGCCACTGTTGACCAGCGGGAGGTAAATGCTGATTCTCTGCTTTCAACACGCATTTTGTTGGAGGAAATTTTATCATGCAACACGTCAATATGACCTATGAAAAGTCATTCCAGAATACTGTATTCAGTTGATATTGAAATGACTTACAATAATTTTCAAGATTAGTCTACCAGCTAACAATAAGCCAAACAAAAATAATGCAAAAATTTAATAGAAATAATATTTTAGACCATATTTTTATCAATGAAAACACACGCTGAAATACCACAAAGATTTGTTCAGCAACTTAATGTCCTTATGAATCCCCAACATCCCTCAAAGAAGCCTCAATGTGATATGGCATGGACTTGATTAACGCCTAAAGACATTCACTCTATGAATCTAGCAAAAGAAACCCCTTACATTAATTTTAGATTAGTCATTTGCAGGAAAATTAACAATTAAAATAATTTAACATTTTACATTTTATTTATAATTTAACATAGCGAATGAAAATATCTCTAGAGCGAATGTGAGATAAGCAAAATAAATCACACAATAATCTAGTAAATTTAAAAAATGATTTAGATCTTATGGAATCTGTGATGTGGGTTTCCGTTATTCTCATGTACAACAAAGTATATTCACTAAGTTAATGCGCACGCTAAATAAATACAATCAAAAGCGTTTTTTTTTTTTTTTTTTTTTTTGCTTCTTTAAAAAAATATCATATATAAAATTTGAAACAAATAGTATAAAATAATAATTATAAATGATAAATATAGTAATAATAAATATATATATATAATAAATAATAATAACAAATAATAATTAAAGTATTAAGACAAGTAGATTTACATTTAAAACGTGTATCAATGAGTTTTCTATCAAAGATATTTTTACAAATACAAATTTTAATCCACAAATTCCAATTTTTTACAAAGCGCAAGCACAGAAATTTTGCTGCTTTCATCGATCGGAAAAAATATTAATTAATTAAAAAAACATATCATTAACGAATAACTTCATTTATTTATTTGGAAAATAATTTTTATCCCCTTCCATAGCTGCACTCTTACTCCAATCTTCACACGCATTCACGCATACATATGCACATATTTAAATGTAAATAGGTAGATATATACAAAACAGAGAGCATTAGTCTTTATTTTTATTCTTTTGAATCTTTGCAGAAATAAATTTAAAGTAAACCCTTTCCCCTTATTCCTGGACGTAGGACAAATTTTTATTCCATTTTTTTTTATCGTTTTCTTATCACAATTTTCGGTTTGTTAAATTCAATTTAAACTTCATTCAATTTTACTATTTTAATTTTATTTTGATATTTTTAGTATGCTGAATCTCTGTTCGTATTCTGAATGATTAATCTTATTCTCATTAAAAATCTTTTTGTTTCATTTGGTCACTAAAAAATCTTTCATTTATATATTTCTTATTGCTTTATATATTCATCTAATTTATCAAAATAATTTTGAAACATTCTACATTCTTAAATTATACTGAGTACTTATGAACACTTGCTATATTTAATACATACGTATACATAAAATTCAAAAACTTCCCACTTAAAGTATGCTGTACAAGTAATTCAGAGCTATTCGAGCTTATAATTATAAATAAATTTAAAAAAAATTCTTGTCGATATAAATAAATTTATGAATTCAAAATTTCTAAAATTCCCTTACTCTATTTCAATAAAACACTCAGAATCCACTTTAAATTATAGATCCTGGCTTAAATAGCCCTCGTGTGTTTATAAAAAATGTTTAAACAGCAAAATACTAACCAATTTCAAAAAAAAATTGTCAATTGGTAACAACTTTAGGTTTTCAATCTTATCATCCGTATCAGTTCCCAAGATATTATGTCATTTATATGGAACAGTATTAACTTTTGATGATTTCAAATTATTATTGTGATTATTCATGTTTTCAAGAAGAAAGAAACATTAGTAGTTACTTTTGTGATGGCAACAAATTTTATTTATATCCAGGCGACTAGCAGGAAATAGAACTAATTTCTTTAGTATCTTACAACAGATTGGGTTTCTTTCACGATAACTAGAAACAAAAACAAAAAACAGAACTAATTTTTGCATTAAATTCTATCTCTGTAGAAAAATGTCTGTAAATAAGTCGCCAAAAAGAAATTGGACTAATATTTGCTTACTGGCAACAAAATTTATTTCCATTATATTCACTAGAAAAACAGATATAGAGTTTGTTCCAAGTTCCAATTAATATCTTTAAAGCAAATTTTATAACTGCCAAAATAACCGACAGTGGGATTTCATAATAATTTTGTATACATTCAACTCTTGACATTGCTGAAAATCCAATGCAAATCTTACGACCAGACTGCTTTGGCTTGACTAACAAGTGGCCTTTAGATATTGGCAGAAAAATCCATTCCATTTGGGAAAAGAAAAAAAAAAAAAAAAAAAAAGGTTCCAACTATCTATCTAACTTTACTAGATCACATTATGGGTTGGATTGAACTTTCTAAGGGGCTTAATATCCCATCTCCATATTATTATTGATTTTTATCAAACAGCAGTCAACAACCTTTCTAAGTTTCTGGATTTGATCTGACATATGTCAGATATTTAGAAGATGAGGTACAACAACATTACTTTCAATGAATACTTACTACTTAAACATTTTAACACCTCCAAAATAAATTTCTTCCACAAATAGTTGTTTTTTTTTAATAACAAAAATGTTTTTCCCCCAAAAAAATGCTGTGGAATACATAGACTTAATAGAATAAATTTAAAAACGGAGACCCTTTGAATTTTTGGCGAATTTTTTGAGGACAAGATATGTGCCAAGATGTGAGTAACAAAATGGCCAGTATCGCTACACAAAAGCTTAACTAAGATAAAAATTAGATAATAATCAGGGTTATCACATATATTAAATTTTATCGCCAGATTAAGGGGTACCCGTTTCTACACCAATCCGAAGTTTTCAAAAGTTCTCTGAATCCCTGAAAGAGGTTTCAATTAGAGGAAAGTGGTATGTTTTGACTAAGAGAACAATCGGTTTTCAGCATGTAACTGCAGCTTACAACACGCGAATTTTTTTGAATGCCTGTCCTTGCAGAAGATACTTTTTAGAACAAAATTATCAAATGAACAAGTTTCGTGCCGCAAGCAGAAGTTACCAAATCAAACTGGATACTGTAAAAACCTTGCGTGTTGCCATTAAACTCTTATTTATTTGTTCATCTCTTATTGCCACTAATTTTAATAAAAATATTCAATCTGGTAAAAGGATTGCAAAGTTAATGCTGTTTACCAGTATCGATTAACATAAAATCGAAAATTCTACTAACTAAAGCTTATTTCTGTCTTGATACAGTGTTTGCCAAATGGTAAATGTCATGCTAATTACCATTTTGAAACGTTCAGAATATTTTATTTAATAAAAAAAAGCGTAATTTTTTACACAGCAAAGCATATGCTTACCTTTCTATTTTAATGCTTTACAAGATATTAAATTTAGTTATCTTTTGTTCTTTTCTAATTTTATTTTTTTATTAACCTTAATATATACATACTTTCATTTATGTTTCCTTATCCATATTTTAATTTTAAATGTTGATTTTTTAATTAATTTTGTTTTTATTCTTTCTGTCCAAGTATTTAATAATAAATTATTCATCAAAATAATTAATATAAAAGTAAGTAATAATTTTTTTCTAATATTAAATTTGTAAATATATATACAAATTATATTTTTTTACGGAAATCATACGAATAATGCCATGTTCTAGAACAAAGATTCTGAACCATTGTGCCACTAAATTTTAAAAATGTGTATTATTATTTTATTACGAATAAAATAGTAAATGTACAGTTGTTTTTATAGTACATATTATAGTATTTATTTTATGTACAAAATTATTATTATTATAAACTATTTTACAATACAGTGGTGACAGTAGTAAATGGCAACACATTGGTAAGTAAACAGCTTTTAAACTTTTCTTTTTGTATGGTATGTCATCAAATTTTAAAATCTTTAAAAATGTGCCGACAAAAAAAAAAAAAAAAAAAAAAAAAAAAAAAAAAAACCCACAGAAGAAGAAAAAGAAAAAGAAATTGAGAATCATTGTTAGAATCTCCTGCACTTTTTTAGAATAAGATTTCAAAGACATAACAAGATTCAAGATCCATCGTTAGTATGTATAACGCAGAAATGTGTTCGAAACAAGTTTTCTTTTAAATATTTGCTAGAAGAAATAACTCTGTAATTACGAATATTTTACGTTATTTATTCTTTTGAAAAAATAGTGCTATTTTACAATTGTATTGTAAGATTATCCCATTTCAAAAGAACAATGCAAAATAATGCGGATTATGTGTAGCCCCATGATTTTTCTACAAGACTTCAAACACCTATTTAAGATTTTGACAAACATTAATTATAACATGTGAAGCAAATTAATAATTAAAAAATAGCATCAAATTATGCTAGTTTTTTAGTCATATGCAAGAATTCAATCTTCAAATAAAAGTAAATTATTTTAAAAGATACAGATAAAATATTCTTAATTAAAGATAAATATCATTACTTATTTCAGAAAACTATCTTTTTTCACCTTATTTAAGAGAAAATTAATGTTAAATACGTTGTAATTTCGTGCTTTACAAATATTTTGATATATATATATATATATATATATATATATTCAATCAGTTGCCATAGTAACCAATAAAACTGTTAAATAATATTATTGTTAAAAATTTAATTGTTGATGGAATTCAGTTTTCATGATTCCTAACAGCAAATTCTGATTTCGACATAATTTAAAAAACGAGAAACAGATTATAATCACTCTCAATAATGAATATTTCATAATCAGATTTCAGATCAGGAGGAAATATCAAGATTTTTACGAATTCTCCATTATTTTTAAAACAATGTATTTGGTGATTGTTAGAACATTTTCACAAAAGGGAACACTATGAGCATGATAAATATAACCTGCTGCATTACAAATATTTTATAAAAATTAAAGTAACGATAAAATAATTAGATTATGAACACAATTAGTAAGTTATAATTTTAATAGGTGATTTCTTCCAGCATAATGCAGTCCATCTATGTAAATAAAATCCTTATCAGATTTGTTCTTCAAATTTTTGCCTGATATAAATTTGAGAAGCAGTTTCATGTAATAGAATGAAATGATATACCAGAATTATTGGTCTTGGTGTAACTTAAATCATGCTCCAGTTTGATATTTCACTTTAAACTCTTATAATTAATTTGAAATGAGTAAAAGTTTCTCTAAAAGCTAGTGATAAGTTAAACTCTACGGCGTACACACACAATAGCTCACGAGCATGACCTACTAGTTTTAAATTTTATAATTATTTTTTTGGACATCAAAGTATCTTTGTAAAAATTTGAAATGAAACTTTAATATAGGGATTCGAATAGTTGCAAAGATAATTTGAAAGATTCGAAACTGGAAAATTTGAATCAACTTTAGTAGATTATTCTGGCATATGAATATTCTAAATCTATAGACTTAAAGTTATTTATTCGAAAAACTCTTAATAAGTTCCTATACATATGTATATATTTCTAGCTTATCATTATAAATCATTGTTACAAATCAGTTTAATTCAAAACTTGAAGCATGTCGTAATTATCATTATATAGTACTAAATATAACCAGAATTAGTTTGCTTTTAAAGTTATCTTTTTATGAATTAATTCTTATCTCAAATAATTTTTATAAAAATCTTGGAATTTAAGAAATTTTTTGCTCAGAAATGCTATTTATTTCAGAAATGATCTTTTATTATTAGAATTTTTTTTTCCACGAAACTAACTTAGTAAAAGAAATAATTAAAGTATTAATTTTAAATTATTTAATTTTAATTGTTTTAATTATATATTTCACTTTCTTTATGAACATGCTGCCACATTCATTATTGAAAATATACTATGAAACAGCTACATGATTTTAATTTCAATCTATTCGAAGGTTTGATTTCCAGGGATAGAATTATCGTCTGCGACTGTTACAATCAATTTCGAATTCGCTCGCGAAGAATTCCAGACCTACTGCAACTCAACTCGACTGAAAATCACTCAACTCCAACGATTGGTTCATTCTCTGCGACAAACTACCATTGATCTTGAAGACCAGCGAGCTCTCCGTCGTTAACTGCGAGCAAAAACAATTATCCTGGATTAGTAACCTGTTGTGTAATCGTAATTGAACAGCATAATGAAGAGAAGCGAAATGATTGTGCAGGTGGGCGGCGACAAAACAGGCAGAATTCGACTCGGTTATTGGTGGTCTTCGATGCGTATCGCCTGTATGCAATCATTGGTTCATCCGTTGTCAAGGTAACGCAGAGAGACACGCTACGCGTGAAAACCATTTTATGTGCTACAAGCAGAAGGGCCATTAAGATGCCTTTTTGAGGCGACATCGTGCTTTACTTGGTTAACATTGACGGAAGAAGGAATCGCGTGATCTAAAGTATACCGTGTATAATTAATCAATTAATTCTTGTAGAACGAAAGTTCGTGGAGTACATGGTTTAGAGGGCGAACGATGTTTCGGAAAGTGATTTTTTTAGCTTCGTTTCGCAGAGATTAACGACATATGTAAAAAAGTAAAACTAGACTCGTTTTCTGTTTTCTTTGTTTTTCTTGAAAAGAAGAACAGAAAGGAATTGTAGAGGAAATTACCATGAATTAATTATAAGTAGTACAATTTCACATTTTGAATTTAAATAATGTCTTCATAATTATGTTAGATTTAAGATTAAAAAACTAATAATTATTATTACATTTGTTTTTTTGACTGGAATAATATTTGAAATAAAAATAATAAATTAATGAAAGAGATATGTTTACATGAATCCAATTTTCAACTATTGAGATACATTATAATCCATCTTCCAGCTAAGAAAGATTCTTGAATAACTTTTGTAACATTTATTTTAATTATTTAACTACTTTTCACCATAATTAATTTATCTTCCCTACAGAGAAATCATATCGTTTGCTACCCCTCACACAAAATAACAGCTCACATCCTTCACCTTTTCTGGATTTCATATTGTTACCAGAAAAATATCTAATACTTCTTTATTTAAAATCATTTGCGAACAAAATTAAAAATTTTATAATTAAGGTCGATGTAATATATAAAAATAATTATAAAATGATTCTCTGATTTTTTTGGTCTAAAAATCTTTATTTACTAAATTAATAATTTATTTTTCAAAGAGTGAGGGGGCATTTATATCTTTACTTATTTATAACTTCTGATCTGTTGTATGATAATTCTGATTTGTTTTAGGATTTAACAATTAGATTAAAATTTTCAACTTTGTGCAGTTTTTCTTAAAATAATGTATTTAACCTTCAAATTCATTCAATAAGTTGACATCGTTAATTTTTATAATTATTTATTTGCATAGTAATTTTTATTAAATTTTTAAAGTGAACATTTTAGAAAAGAATCTGCTCGCAATTAATTTTCAACAGCTTTTATTTATGAATAATAACAAATTATTCATAAATAAAATGAACATTGCAATTAATTTTATATAGGAATAGACATACATTAAAATATCATTAATCTTACATTTTTAACATTTGAAATTTAAAAATATTCATTATAATTCCATTATTAAAAGTTTTCCTATAATTATAATCCAAATCTGCATTTACAAATGACTAATAATGGCTTAGTATTCGTTGTTTACAACAAACAATTTTACAGTGGCGTGTCCATTGATAATTGAAAAGATATTTCAAAAGTTTCATAAAAATCAATACATAAATAAGCGCATATTTTGATTCATATTAACCTGTTTTGATTTTATATGTTTTCGATAATTAAGTTGCCAAACAATGGAAATTTTGCTCTAGAAAAGCAACAATATGCTTAAGTACACAGGAATGTTTTCATAATAAAATTAAATACAAATCTCTTTTTTACTTTACTTTTAATGGCATCAAGTGGGCGTTTCATTATTATTCAATTGAAAATATGGCAATGACAATCATTTATATTGATTTACATATGAAGCAAGAGTATTCAATTTTGTACAGCACGCGAGTGCATGAGGAAATTTATAAATGTTTATATATTTAGTTTCTGAGAGTATTTTTCAACGTGCTTAGCATCTTTCATTTTATTTTATTAATGTTCTTTTTATTTTTTTAAAAAATATTCAATATAAGTCTAGATATTTGTCGGGAAAAATTTTTTTGACAAATATTTATGCTTCACAGTGAACAGTCTAAGAGCTGTAAAGCAATGGCAGGCTTATTTTACCACTTCCTACCATTTACCTACTACGTGTGTTTTTTGACATATTCAGAGTCGTGTTGATGTGTCGTAAAGAAAGGAAAAATGGGAAAATCCCGAGCACTCACCCTAACAGATATCCGTAAAAAAAGCAGAAAATACTTGTCAAATATAATTTGGGTTGAAAGGTACGGGGTAATCAGAGGGGAAAGGCGGAATCTTGCTCCCACATCTATACACTCTATTGGGTTTCATACAAATTCTATCCTATTGTCCATTCAGATGGCTTTTGCACATTGAAGTTCCTTGAAGTCCAGTCAATGGTGTCACATCATCAAAATAGTGCCAGTTCAGGTGTCGATTTCGTTATTTGACAAAATGCTTAAGCTTTTGAGGTTGCTGAGTATGTTTTGCGTCGATGGTTGGTAATTAACACTCCCTTATTATCTTACACTCTATTGAGTTCTTGTATTAAACTATTCTTAACTCACAGATTTGGAATATTCGTAATAGAAAAATATTCGGAATTTCAAATTTTCCATTAGTTACTATTAGTATTTTGAATTAATCTTTTTATATATCTTTTTGTTGAATTATTAGATTTTTGAAGATTTGTTAGATGAAAATGGCTCTAAATTTTAAATGTTGGAATATATATTTCTTAAGGATTCTTGAATCTATTAGCCATGTCATTCGAATATCCCATCCCATTATTTAATATTTTAAATGTATTTCATACCGCTGATTAAATCTTATCAGTGATTTTGTCTTATATCTAATAGAATCCACATCAGCTAAATAGAAATAAACCTCTAAGCATCTAAAAACATATTAATTAACTAGATATAAAGTTATAAGAGTATACAGATATGTTAATAAAACATTTCTAAATACATAAAAATAAAATAGTTAAATAATAAAATACTAAGTATATAGAGATATGTGTTCTAACTTCTAAAATTACAAGTAATAGTACAAAGATTATAGAAAAACAATGGTTATATTAAAATATTTTTAAATAAAAATATATTAGTTTAATTGGAATAAAATTCTAATTATATAGAAATGTATTAATTAAATAGAAATAAAGCGTATAGAAACCTGTTAATTAAATAATAAAGCTATAAGTGTATTGAAATAGTGTAGTTAAAAAAAATTTAAGCACATAGAAGCTACTTCAATTAAATTGGAATGGCATCTAAGCAAACAGTTTAAACAGTTCACTATATCCAAGAGTTGAATGTATTTCATATTCATTATAACGAGATTCAACCGTAATAATTGGTAAAGTGCACTATAAAAATAAAAAAGATAAATAACGCTAATACAGAATTTTTTTCACACAAAAAATATCACCTATGACAATTTATTATCGACACTTTAAAATGTAAAAAAAAAAAAAAAAAAAAAAAAAAAAAAAAAAAAAAAAAAAAAAAACAACCCATTATGTGTATTAAAAAAAAAAGCTAAAATATGAAATTTTAATTGTGTGATATGTAAATTAAGCTAGAGTAATCCCCACTGTCAATGAGAAATGTTTATCAAACAATTTAATATATTGCTGATAGTTTTTAGCAGGGCTGGACTAAACAACTTGTTAGTGCTATAAAATTTCATCAATATTGAATTAAAATTGATATAGTAATAAAAAAAATTCACCTGCGTTGAATTAATTAATTTAATATAGTTAAAGTAAAATTTTTAATAGTAGTACTGCATTATCAAAATTTGATATAAATGTGGAACTTAAGATTTAAAAGCGTGTGATAAATATATTATAATATTAAATAAAGGTTGTAGTAGTGACTTTCTATACTTTAACTCTTAAAAACATTATAAAAACTTTTTTACTGTCTTTAATACATAGAAAATGTAAAATGTTTTATTAAAAAAAAATTACTTTTTTAAAAGATGAGTAAAGTAAACAGTAGAAAGTAAACAAAGAATAAGTTAATGAAAGTAGTAAACACGAAGTTTTTAATCAATATTTATTATTCGTAAACGCAAACTCATACAAGAAAGTAGTTACAAAAATGACAAATAGCCATTGAATGGTAAAGAATACATAGAAGAAACTATATAAGCATTTTTGTGTGTCGAACATGTTTCGAACAAGAACGACCTCATTGTCATTCTGAAGTCATCCGCACGATTTCATAACAGAAATGCTAGGGGGAGGAGGGAGGAAGAAACATCTCTATTTAAGTGAATCATCTGAGAAAATTGCAAAAAACAAATGGTTTCAGGAACATATAGTTCGTGCCCTACAGTATTAACTTTCCTTTCCACAAAAAGACGTACCTTTATGCTGGATGCTTTCGTGTCGGTTTCAATTTTACTTTTGTGCGTACTGCCCGCCCCAAACGACGAGAAAGCGATGCTCATTTGCATATCCCTCATTAAGGAAGCACGCAAAAGAATTATCATAATTTTTAGCGAAGCACCGAATGGCAACGGTCTCATTGATATACCGTGGAGCCATTTCCCACGACACGCTAATGACGGCGCACAACGGCGGAACAATTCATCAGCAGACGATTGTTTCAATTACGATTAAATAATCGAGTACCAGAGCCCGGGCGAATCCTTTCCATTTTTACTGCCTTTTCCTTTCGTTTAACGATCTGACAGTGGCACACTACAGTTTATGTTGATCGTTTATCGATAACGAGTCGCTTAATGGAGATATTCGAAAAGCGAAGCTAGAAAAAGAACACTTCTCGAAGAACACACATAAGGCTCACGCCCTCAGGAGGTATTCCGATCAGAAAGGCAGATGGCGCTGCTGCGGCTATAAATAAAATTACTGCCACTCCGCGGACTGTAATTAAGTCATTAACGAGAGTAAACTTTGATCGACGATCGTCTGCGCGCAAATTGTTTTTGCATTCGAACTTTCTTCTTCCTCCGGTATTTCCTTGGCCGTTTTAATTATATATATTTTTCAAAAGAAGCACTGAATGCGGAGGAGCCCACTCAATTAATTATTTACGATAGCGATGAAAATTTCAGGGCGAAAGACGAGTCGTGAATTTCTATTAGAGAACGTCATTAAGTTTATTCGACGCTGGAAATGGGGCTGATGTCATTTAATGAACCGGCGTCACTGCTTTTCAAAAAGTCCTGCAATTTACAGGCAAAGTTAATTAATTCTTTCTTTTTCTCCTCCCTCCTTACTCTCGCAAAAAAATCAAAATACTTAGCTTTTTTTTTTTCATTTCACCGTGAAAAGTTTCGAATATAATTTTTTTCTGTTCCTTCTCTGACAATTGATATAATTAGATTAGAAATAAAATCCAAACGAAAAAATAAGCTTATGAGTTATTCGTATCGTTTTCGGTAATGAGACAGCTAAAATACTGGGGAAACTGCAATTAACAGACCATCACATTTAATTGATAGGTAATAGTTTTTTTCCCCATTAGAATAAAAAATTATCAGTGAATAAATTAAAAAAATTAATTTGAATAATCTAAATGAAAGAATATAATTAAAGTAATACCATACAGCTTTTCTTTATTTTTATTTCACCTTTCCCAGAAAAGGTAAACTAAAATATATTTTCAGTATCATATTAAAAATGTTATTCATATTTTTGATAAAAATTTGACAACTGATGATAATTATTTCCATATGAAATATTTTTTAATTGTAGTTAAATTCTTTTACCTACACTTTCTTTAGTAAGCCCACTTTTCTATAATGTATTAGATACCGGTATATCTGTGTGAAATCAGACTTGTGTGATATACAACATTTCTGGAATAAAAAGCAATGCCTAGCTATAACACCTGAAAATTATTTATTAAAATATTCACCACTTAAACAGAGCCCAACACTAGAAAAGCCTCAAAATTTAGAAGAAAAAAGGATAGAACGCAAAAATGAATATTAAATTTGCCAACAATATTTCAGCCCACTTCATGGTAGCTGTAGATTGATTATTTGTTTTCTGTTATTGTTGCCATTTGATGGCAAGTAAATACTTGTTACTATTCTGTCAGATAAAATACAGTTCTGTTACAATCGGGCAATAATGTATCAGACATTATACTTACAGTATATTTCATATATAGTATTTTCAATTAGGTAAACATCATATACATAGTATATTTACATAAAATTAATTTTTTTCAATTAGGTAAGCGATTAGGGCTAAAGGTAGGAATTACTTTGCTTGGAAATATACCATCAAAATAATACACCAGGTCCAGCAAGTAAAATCAAAGTTCTTTAAATTGGCAGGAAAAGGAGGAATTACTTATCTGGTAAATACACTATCGGACAGCAGTATACCAGGCCGAGCAATAAAACGAGTTTAAATTGATAGCAATTTAGCAAAAAGGAATAATTATTTATTTTATTATTACTTACTTTGATAAATTTACCATTCAAAAGAAATGCATCAGATAGCAGCATGTTTACCTAAACTCAGGTTTGAGTAAATTGCAAGAATATAGTTGAAAGGGGGAAATGTAGTTAATGTTATTTAATGATACGGATATATTCTTAAAATTTGTCTGTTTTATATTTTTAAAAATATATTTTTCTGATTATGTTCTTTATGTCAGCACCGATTTTTATCCTAATCGAGTGCTTTAAGAGGGTGGTGATGTAGTGACGTTCTAACTCTTTCTTCTCCACAGCATCCCCTAGTCAGAGCAGTAGCTCCTCGGAGGAACGGAGCGCTGAGAGGAGGCGTCGTCAGGAGGAAGAGGAGGACGAGGAGGAGAAGAGGAGACGGACGAGGACCAACTTCAACGGCTGGCAGCTGGAGGAGCTAGAGAAGGCGTTCGAGGCCTCACACTACCCGGACGTCTTCATGAGGGAGGCTCTCGCGTCCAGGCTGGACCTAGTCGAATCCCGAGTCCAGGTAAAAGCCAATCAATTACTCGAGCATCTCAGAACTTCAATGTTTGTTATTGATGATAATAAATCCAAGATTACCCCCTAGAATATAAGATACAAAATGGGCCACATCAAATTGAAGGGTCTCTCAAGTCTTTTCTTCTATACTGACCCATATAAATGAACGACTTTCTGAATCGATAATTCCTCTCATTTTTTATTTATAATATTCAGAATACTACTCAATAACAATATTCTAATATTGATTGCACATAAAATACTTAATAACAATTTAACTATGAATATGGTAAAAAATGCTTAAAATAATCATTCATTAAGTTACTTTTCATTTTTTTATGCTATATTTACTATATGTAGTGGTTCGGAATTCACTTTAAGCTGTAGATCCCGGACTAATTAGACCTCGGATGCAGGAAATGACAACTGAGTGAAAAATCAAAACAAACCCTTCAATAAACAAGGGGCTCCGGATTCCATCCTTTTAAAAAATTTTTTAAGCTTCAATTTAAAAATGTTTTAATAAATGTATATTATTGTTGTATAATGTTCAATTTCACTAAGAGCATAAACACGTGAATTCACTTTTTATATCTTTTAAGATATTTTCAGAATGTTTTTCTTTTAGAATCAGCATTAAGTGTAATATGCATATTATTGTTGCAAGATATTTAACTTAGAATGTAAAGACATGTTTGCTTTTAAGATCTAGGGGAAGAAACATGCAATCAAATTTAATTCTATTCATAATTTTTTTTTTTTTTTTTTTTTTTTTTTTTGAAGTAAGATTAGAGAGAAATTAACTTTTTCAGTTAAATGTTTTACTATGTCAAATGAAATCACACCCATGTTTTGATTCTAATGAGATAAAAATTATTATTCTTTTATAAGGAATAAAGGTGTCTTAATATTTTTTAACTTTAAATTCATCATAGAACAAAAACAAACCAAATCGTTCACCTGAAAATGTGTATTTAAATATCATTATTATACACCTAAGACAATGAATCGGGAAATTAATCATAATAATCCAAAAGTTATTCAAGTATTGATAAGTATTCTGATAATTTTGGTTATTGTAGTACCTTTATCTTGCTGTCTATTTATGCCGATCGATGAAAATAAATGATGATTTATGCAACTAAAATTTTGCTTTATATAAACAATATATTGTAATTGGAAATTAATTTTTTTATGGATGTCTTAAAAAATATGTCTATTATTTTTTAAAATGAAGTTTAATTTAATACAACCAACCGAGAACATACATTTCTACAATGCAATAAAAAATATTCCTCCATTAATATATGGATAAAATGAAGAAAACGTATCTATTCAACGATGGAGTCTATTGATAGTAGTTCATTATACGAGACAAGATGACGCTCAAGATCATCACTATTAACTCATTGTGCAACACAAATGACACATTATTATTTAAATTATTTACCATTACTACCGCAGATTTTTCAAGATAAGTCAATGCACTCGCCAGGAACATAATATTGAATTCTCATCGTTTTTTAAGCTGTGGCAACACCAAGTGATTAGACAATCGAGCCTAATAATGATAAAACGGCCAATTTATATAAAATTAAGTCTATGTATTCTCTGCAACTCTCTGCCACCGAAGAGCATTTATTATTGTCTGAAGGAAGAATACATAGTTGCTTCCGAAACAAAAAGAAAAAATATCTAGAATATCAGTTGGGGGTAGGCAGAATCAACCTCCCCCCCTCACCGAAACGTGCTGTGTACTTAGGGTGGACTCAATGTGTGTAGACCGATGTCTAAAAGGCCCATCTGATTATGCTCATAGCCGCCGATGAAAATCAACCGATGACGATAATTGGTACATTCGAGTTGAATCGATTCACCCCCAGGGCTATCATGAGGACTTCGGCAACCATTAATGGCCGTCTCCGCTTCCTGTGTTCTTCTGAATGGGCAGGTGACAAAGCAGAATGGCTGACAGCCATTAGCGGTAATTTGTCCCTAGCAGCTCTCTCTCTGTCTATGGTAATTTGAAATTAAGTGCTATGCCACTTAGTGAGAACACAATGTTTTGCCGAAGTGTATAACGACTTCTTCCGCAAGTTTCTTCAAGAAAAGCGGAACACCCTAAGAAACTTAAATCGAATGCGTTTATTTCGAGAAATTTATTGTATGTTTACTGCCGTAGTTTTTTTAACCAAACATTAACTGTTCACAAAATGGTCGTAATTTTAACATATTGTAATTGGGTAATCTTATTTTATGAGAGTGAAATCTACCTATCATTTACTTTCCAACATCTGAATTATTATTATTTTATATTCATTTATAAATTAAAAAGGATAAATAAATAATTAAGTAAATTATTGTTTATTAGTTATTAAATTGTTAACACATTTATTATCAAGTTATTTATTTATTCAATTCCTTCGCACATTTATAAATATGAAACATAAAATGCTAACCATTCAGTTGTGGAAAAGAAAGTGGTTTCCCTTTTGTAAAACCTAAAAGTAAGTTTCTCCTTTGTATAAATCAGAATAATCTCTCATTACTATACGTTAAAACTAAAAATATAAATTATACAGAATTTACTTATAAATTATACAGAATTTACTAATTAAATAATAATTTAGAATTACTCAATTAATTCAAAGTAAATAAATAAATAGTTTGATTCCCTCATAAATTATTTGTAAAGCATTTAGAAAGCATAAATCTAAAAACACTAAAAAAAATCCTATGAAATGTTAAGAAACCTGCTAAGCCTGATTGTTGATAGGAAAAAAATTATTAAAATGTTTTAAGCTATATTTGAAAACTTTTATATTTAAAATTGCTAGCATTCTATTAATTATAGATATTTAATAAAAAGCTTAAATGGAAAAAGGGGGAATTTCATTTTTATTTACTTTTTGTTCGTGTAATAATATTAAATTTTTAAAATAGCTTGTAATTTATATATATATATATATATATATATATATATATATATA
>JAPDSC010074105.1:0-15816 GCA_026290005.1 Latrodectus geometricus | reverse complement strand
ATATACAGTAAAATTTATTAATAATTCTATAGAAGCGAGTCATCCAATTGCTAAACATTATTAAATTCTAAATTCTAATGATCTGAATAATTTTTAGAGATATATTTCAAGGGAAAATTTCTTTATTCTATAAAATAAGATTAGTCCTTCTACTTAATAATAACTTTAGAATTCGTTTGTTAAAATTAATTAAGAAATAATTTTTGAAAGACATTCTTAATATGTTACTGATTTTCATCATTAAATGATAAATTTTTTAACTTTTCAAACTATAATTCTTTCCCCCTTACTTTTGATTTCATATAGGACCATTCAGAATGACCTAGAAAATCCCATACTCGAGAGACCAAAAAAAGGAAACTCGAGAATCATTATAAAAATTGGATAATAAAAATATAAATAATTTTAATTCTCGAATCTCCTGTGTTTATAGGGAATCTCCTGTGTCTATCTTTAGGGAAAAATAAGATTTGTGTCTTCCGATAATGTAAACAAGTTATAAATGTAGATTTAAACAAGTGTTGGAATGTGGCTGGAATGTTAGGAATATAACAAGAGCATTGTTTAACAAGAGCATACAAGAGCACTCGTTATATCTGTTTGGTGATATGCTGAAAGTATTTGCTCAGTTAAATGTGTCTGAAAGTGGCACAAAATTATGTATTGATGTATCACTCCACATTATTTGTAGTGGTTTTCTATTTCTGAATTTTTATCTGTCAATAAACCTATTTGTTACTCAGTGAAGCATAGACCTATATTTAAATGGTCCTTTAAATGTCCTTTATAATCACAAGGATGCATAGATGCTTGGTCCCAAGGAAGCACAGAAACTTGTTTACAAAATGCATAAATATTTGGTCCGAGGGATATATAGATATTTAGCTACAGGGATGCATATATATTTGGTTACTGAGATGCATAGATATTTGGTCTCTAAGATGAATAGATACTTCCCAATAATGCATAAATACTTGTTCATAAGGATACGCAGAAACTTGTTCACAGGAATGTTTAAACATTTATTCACAAGGATTTAAACATAAAATTGAGTAAACATTCGGCAACATAAAACATTAGAGGAACGATTTTACTTTTTTTAGGACTATAATTTTTTTTAAACTCATAAAGTCATATTTTTCTTTTTAATAGATTTTTTACATTAATTATTTAACTCTCAAACACCATGCTGGCCTTATATGCATTGTCGGGAAAATAATAATAATTATTATCAGTCATATTTATAATAGTTATCACACTGTCTGGATAGAATATCTCAGATAAAAAAGTACTCAAACATTTCATCCCTCCTTATTGAAAAAGTCATATAGCACAAATGTAGTATATGTATTAAAAAGTTCAACATTAAAGAAAGGTTTAGAACTTGGTGGTAATCGCACAACCATGATGATTCTATCGGATTCCAAGTATGAGGTAACAGTTGATTCTCATACTTTTCAGGTGTAAAGTGAAATGTTTTTCCATATGAACTTCTCAAACAGCTGACCACTCTGGAAAATGTTTCAGTTGCAAGTGTGTTTAATTTGATGATAAAAATATTAAAAAAAGGAAATTATAACAGTGATTAATCTAGTGATTCTAATGACCCGATGAAAAGCTTTAGTTACTGGTATATAAAATTGCTGAAAACGGTAAAGTATCGCAGCTCAGCCTCAGCAGTATACTGACTAGCAAATTTTGACCTCATGTAAAACTTTAGGAATAAATTAAAAATATAAACTTTTATATAATAGATAAAGACTGTCAAGTATTGAAACTCAACCTAAATACTAGAAAATTAGAAAATTTTAGTACTCCATGAAAAGTTTTCATACATAAATATAAATAGGTTGATGAAGTTCGGGATATCAAAGCTCAACTTATAATACTAGTAAATTTTGTGATTGCAAAATTTGTTCATCGGTCGATGGCATAGTGATATCGTTTCGCCATCCCAACGCACAGGTCCAAAGTTCTATCCTCGGGGTGAAAAGGTCAAATCAGCCTATCATCCCTTCAGTGGGTCAATAAGACTGCGTACCAAGAATGCTTAGGAATTAAACATTAGGAAATTGACGTTAGGCTGCCCACCCAATTATGACATATTCTTCGCTACCTAAAGTTCTCGGTCAATATAACAAATATGGGCACAGTTGGCTTTGAATGAGCTGTCTGGCTACAGAATACAGAGAAAGAGTTTAAAACTTGATCTACTTGTAAAAATAAATTGGTGAAGAGAGTCAGGGTTTCAATCTGCTAACAATGGTGATAATCAATCTAGTAAATTTTATGATAAGAAGTAAAAGTTGAAGAAAAGGGTCAAGATATCAAAGTTCAGCCTATAGCACAAATCAGTTAAATTTTATGTTTTTGAAGTGAAAAAAAATCTTCATATATAAATTGCATATATAAATTGATAACGAAGTTCATGGTATCAAAGCTCATCTTATAGCATTACTCAATTTAAAAATTTTATGATGCAGTGAAAAATTTTCAGTTATGGATGGTAACATCCGAGATGGGAATCGAACCAACGCCCAAATGAACTGAAAATTGGAGAGATAGTCATACATCTGACAGCTAGTCTATTTTCAGATGGAAATAATTCACAAATGGAATATTGAAATTCAAAAATTTGAAATTGATGATGATTAATAGAATTTAATTTATTCTGAATAATAAATATAAGCTTACGAAAAAATATATGAAGAACCATTTTTTTGAAAGAGTCTCCATCTATTAAGAAAGCTAACAATCCCCTCAAAGAATTGCAAAAAGTCAATTAGAGCTCGAAGTGGTTTTTGGTGCTGAAATTCCCTGAGCTTCCGCTTCTAATCCTAAGCGTTATTTACAACACAAAACCCTAAGCGGACGCTGGTCAACATTTAAAAGGATGGTGGGGGGAAACACGGTGACGGAGCGAAACAACAAAGAAATACGCGGGGCGCTTAATGCTGGGCCGGCCGTCGCTTCCTAAATGGCCCTCTAAGTGGTCGCTTCACAGGAGAAAATGCCCCAGGGAAAGCCATGAAAGCCCCAATCAAGTCACTGGTGCCCTGAGCCTCCGTTTAATAAGACATTACGGCTTTTTTTCCCACTCTTTTCTACACAAAGGGGCGCCTCTTGATGGGAGGGTGTGTGTGGAGGAGTAATTTATATACACAGGGACCCAAGCGATGTGGGAAATGATAATAAAGTCCATTTAGCAATAAAGAAAATGCGCACATCTCGACAATTACTTCAAGAACTTTAATCAGTCTTCTTTTTTACCACCTATCTTGATATCACAGAGACTTTTCAACGCTCCAGCAGTTAGTGCGCGAAAAGTTAACCGAAATATATTTTGATTAACTCCAATTTTTAAGAAGTTGGCGAAAACTCGTCTCTTTTATGATGGTTTTATACAGCTCTCAAAAAGCAAATGGAGCCATTGTCAGAGGGTGGCAGTGAGCATTGCTTTCAATGCAGTTAGAAATGCGTTAGTAGTGGATTTATGCAGTTTTGAGGAGCATTTAAATGTAAAAACTAAAAAGTGAAAACATTTTGATATTTCTTCGGCAATCATTTTCGTAATTTATCTCGCTTCATTTGATGAGAAATCGTATCAAATATTTCTATAATTAATGGAAAAAAATAATAAAATCTGTTAATTATTAATAGGCTTTATAAATTTATTTTATAAGTAAATTTATTTATAAGAAAATTCATTGATTCTCAACTATTGTACTACGGCATTTTTGTGTGTCTCCAAATTCTTAAAGTGTGCCACCAAATTTTAGCAATGTATGTAGAAAAAATTATTAAACTTCTATTATTACGAGTAAAGTAATAAACGCACTGTTGTTTTTATAGTACATATTATATTATTCTTTTTTTTATATTGAAAGTTATTACCATAAACCATTTTACACATTGATAAGTAACCAACTTTTAAACTTATCTTTTTCTTTGTGTGCCGCCAAGTTTTGAAATTGTAAAAGTATGCTTTGACTAAAAAAGGTTGAGAATCACTGCATTAATTAATTGTCTTCATAAAATTTACATTAAAACTATTTTGTTTGTTAATAGATAATTGTGGAATAATTTTTAAGAAATTTAATAAATTAAATAAAATTTTGACAAGAAATTGTATGTATAATACGATAAGATTAAATGAAGCATCTTCTAGTTTGTTTTAACTGTCATTATACGGCTATAAATCGGTTCGATGTCACTAAAAATTCCTATCCTAACCTTTTAACCTTTTTAAACCAAATTCGAATAAAATTTTGATTTTGATTTTTGTCAAGGATTTTTATCGTTATTTCTTCATTATAGGCTTTATAATGACCTAGTGATAAAAAATTTGATAGCTTCTATTCTGTTCGCGGCCTCCTGCATGGCCTAATATTTTAACAATCTTCTTTGGAGAAAGGTTCTGGATTCGATGCCAGCCGAAGTTGTTACTTTTCTGTTTTTTTGTATCATTACACATCCGTCAGAGTGCGTGCTTGGAAATTTTCGATATTGACTCTGTAACAACATATGAAAAAATACGGACGACTATCAAGAATAAGTCTTCCAAAAATTTAATTTATGGGGTAGATGTTAGAATGCCTTACAAAAACTTTGTGTCGTTTGATAATTCCCTATCAATGACCTCCATTTTCAAATATACAATTTTGTTTGACTTATTAACCTTTTCTCCTAGTCAAAGTGTAAAAGATGTTAGATTTCTGATTCCTACTTACCAATTTGTTGGAGTGGGTGCTTGGGAGTCTTCCAAATTTTCTTCTTTGCAACACGTGGATTAGGCTCACTATCAATGAACATTCCTTCCCGAAGGTAATACTAGAAAAATATAAACAAATTGTTATTGTAAATATAAATTGGTCCAGCTCAAATCAGCTCTCGTGTAGAAAATATAATGGCAGAGTAACAATTAAAGGAAAGACTATGATTTAAAATGATTGTAAGACTAAACATCCATCTGGGATTTTATTTATATATATTTCATTTCTTTATCTTTAATTTACTGTGTGTGAAGGAAATGTATCGATAAACAATTTTTCTTTACATATTTCCCTCTGATTCAAATGAATCAAGAAAATGGCACCTTAAAATCACACCATCCCAAGAAGTCATTTTATAGAGTGTGATGGAAGAAGAGAGTTTTTTTTTTTCAAGCACACCTTTAAAAGGGCGAAGTAGAAAATAATAATCGATTTCAGAGGGATTGGGAATAAAATAGCACTTGGAATCCGAATCGGCGAGAAGGAAAAAATAAAGGAGAAGAAAAGAGACCCTTTTTCTTCCACCTTTCTTTTATTTTTTTAAAGTCGTGTTACGACAACCGTAACCGGGACTGAAAGTGTGTATTGATTTCGTATTTCAAATAAGCACCACTGTCTTCGTCGATCCCCGGCGAGGGTGTCTTCCAGGAGGAATATTGAAATTTCCATCCGCCTGACAGTAGGCCGAATTTTAAAGAGAGATAGGAATAGAGAATTGAATGGAGAGACAGAGACTTGGCTGAGCTTGTTATTTTTTAGGATATTGGATAAAATGATATCGCCCCTTTTCGATAGCATAAAAGGAATTACGCGTATCGGGTGAGGATTTTTGTAATGCAGTTGCGAAAGTAGAATGATTAGAAGTGGGGAAAATATTGTCTTGCTATTGACGTTTTTGTATCGAGAACCACCTCAGAAACCACGTTGAATTAGAGAAATTTTAATGATTGTTTTGTGTGAATCATATTGTATCATTTCATGTTATAACCTTACATTAAGAATTGTAAAATTAGTTATTTATAATAATTTGATATCCTAAAAGCAGGAAATATGTTATGGAATTAACGCATGTAATATCATAATTATATCGAGCAATAGATATCAATCTTATAATCCCTTTGGCATGATTTGCTGTGATTTCCTTTTAGTATGATTTGGCGTGATTTGCAGGAATTACAAATTTATTTACAAAAATTTGATATCCATCTTGAGAACAGGAAATTATTTGTGCCATGAAGTTAATACTTTTACTATTATAATCATTTTGGCGTGGTTTCGTTGGTGACCAAAATGAAGTTATGTAATTATACAAAGCAAATATATCTCGGTGTAGAAACAAGTATCCACTGGTTTTTTGACAAATATTTAATTTATGGTAACCCTGCTATTTAATTTTAGTTTAGCTTTTGTGTAGCTGCAACGATTAGGCCATTTTGTTAGTCATATCTTGGCATCAAAAATAAATAAATAAATAAATAAATAATCATAAATAAATAAAGTAAAGAATATATCAAAGGGAAAACCGTTTGTAATCTTTTACCCAAATAACTATCTCTTTTTTAAAAATAGTTTTGAATGCTAAATGTACAAATTAATGTTGTCCAATAACGAAAATTTAAATAAAACAAACATATTAAGGTGTCGGTTTTCCAAGATAACAAAATAAAAAATCAAATCCCTTCCCCCCTCCCCCAGAAAAAAATCTCTGGATACAAAATTGCGCGTCAAAGGGGTTGTATTACAAAACAGCTTTGAGGGAATTATAATCCCTTGGCGGAATCTCATTAGTAATTAATATAAGTAATCAAACTTATACAACCTCATATTTCTATTACTGCAATCGTATAAATAAATCCCTTTAATATTAAATAATATTATAATAATATTAATTTTTAATATTATTATAAACAAATTAAAGGAAAATATTAATAAAAATATGAAGTAACGAGATTTATAAATAAAAGAAAAGGATTTGAAAAGGATGAAAATATACGAAAATAAAAATAAGCGTACCCAAATACAAATTTCAAACAATAAAAACTATTTGGAAGAGTTGTCTGGCATGATTTCATGGGCGACCAAAAAAATTGCTGTTAAGCTCATGAAATTGTGCATAATACATAACCGATCAACATTCAAGCTTAGTTGGTTTAAGTGCCTTAAAAAAATAAATGAATAAAATAAAAAAATCAATGCTCAAAAGTATTAAAATTTATAAATAAAATAAAGAAATATGAAAATAGAATTCAAATAACTATGAACACGAAAACAAATAAACTTATGCTCAAATATAAGGTCTTGAATTTTCTTAATCACATTTGTAAAAAAAAAAATAAATAAATAAATAAATAAATAAAAATAAAAATAAATAATAATAAAAAACTTATAATTAATTGGAAAAAAGTACATTTATAGATATAGTTATAATATTTAAGCAAAATTTATAATAGTATAAAGATTTTTAATTCGATTTCATAGATTGTAGAAACTTTAATGAATTGATAAACTCTGAAAAAGCTTTTTTTATTAAAAATATTTTAATATATGACATTTTTGCAGCTTTTTGTTTTCCAAAACAACAATTTTTTTTTAAATTAAAGCTTTCGTTTCGTAAAAGTTTTTTTTTTTCAGTTAAAAATGATTGATGTATTGAACGTGAAACAGCAATTTAATAATAACGTTTATTTCCGACGTTTAACAATTTTGCACTAATAACAGCTCGTAATGTGAAAAGCAGAATTCTTAAAGCACACAGACAGCTCCTAGCTCAGATTCTAAATGAAATCTGAAACAATGATTTAAAAATCTAAAGAGTTTAGAGACCAATGGCGTATTAATATAAATTATTTTATTGCTTACACCTATTCTAACATTATGGGAGTTGCTTACGTAATGCTCTGCCAGTAAGTTCTACAGTCCATGAATTCCTCAACTGTAGATGTTTGTAGTGATTCGAAGTACACTAAAAGCTTCCATTTCGAATTTTTCATGCAACAAAAAATCGAAGAGTGAAAACCTAATTAAACTTCATATAAGTAACAATGTGTTAAACAGTTTTAACAACACACATTAAACAAAAAAAAATCATATGCAAGCTAAAAAAAAATTAGTATGTTCAATATATATATGCAAGCTGAACTGTATTTAGTCTTTCGGGAAAGTTATTTTATTTAAGAAAATATAGCAAGACAAGGTTAAGCCGCAGCTTTATAGCTATTGTTTTGGTTTTCAGTTTTCAGTCTACAGTTCATGAATTCGATTCCAATTTCGGACATGGATGTTTGTAATAGTTCGAAATCAACTTTAAATTGTTGATCCTGGTCGAGCTAGTCCTCATTTATAAAGTATGTGGCCATAGAATGACAAACAAACTAAACATATTTAATGAGACTATTAAAAATTTATATGAAGTAAGCTGATATTAGTCTTAGAAGTTTATAATTAGTTTTTTTTTTCGTTTGTCAATGAATAAAATATTTAATCATTTTTTAATTAGCATGAATCAAATTTATAAACAGTCACATAAATTTATTAAAAAATAAATATTAAATCCATTGCTTTAATATTGTATTATATTTATGCAAAATATAAAAAAAAAAATTCAAGTTAGTAAAATAATCAAATTAAGGATGTTCTAAAGTGGGAATAACACATATTTATTCTTCTAGACCCTCTAAGCTTTATACCTTTTCTTTTTAAATTTACATACAGAAAAATAAATACGGAATAATGATTAAATAGTATTAGTTTAGGTTTTGCTCAATACAGTAACAGGTAATAACTGCTAACTTCTATCTATAATAGTCATCCTTTTGAACAATAATCAATTGATAAGAAGGATATTTGAGCTCTAGAATCCTTTCCACAAAAGTTCCACATCCTATCAGCAATGAATCATTACAATGAGCCAAGTATTGAACCCACTGCTTTCTGTGTGTGGAAGAGGATTCAATACTCCCGTTCTTTATCAGCTTAACGCCAAACTTTACATAGCTTTCCTTTTTTATTTTATAGATAATATGTAAAACCATTTAAATCATTGTTCATTAACAATATATTAAAAGATTGGTAAAAAAAAATTTTTTTTCAATTCAGACTATGGATTATGTGTCTTCAATAAATTTCTATGAATGTCATATAAAGTCACCTTTAAGATGGTAAAATACTTTTAGCATACCAGAAACAGAAAAATAATGCAAATGTGTCCCTTAAAAAATGTTTTTTTTTCTTATGATAGAGTAGAGATTTGCATTTTGCCCCAGAAGGCTGATTTGTCGGAAATCTACAATTTAAAGAAGATTCCAAATCACTACAAACAAACACATTTACAGCAGGAATTGAACACACGAACTGCAAAGTGTTAAGGAAAACTCTGATGAGATTTCAGGAGGAAAATTCGTAATGTGGATTCCCATAACAATTTAACAAGCAACCCTGTTTATATGTATACATAACAGTATTAATTGGGCTCATCACTATTTGGGTTAGATTGGTAGGATTCTTCAAAGTAATAGGTCCCAGGTTTGATACCAGCTAGTGTTGAGTAATGGAAGATGGATGTTGTGTTTTTGCAGCCTTCATGCATATGCGCTTGTGAGTTTTCTGGGTTTTCTCTCTAGCAATTATTGAATACAGGCCACTATGAAAATTTTTCTCGGAAGCCGATCTAAGCAGCAGAAACTAAATATATAAAAAAAAATTTTGTACAAATATTGTTGTGCAAAATTTACAGTCAACTATATGGTGTTATGCAGTCAACTACGCTGTGTCAAAAGTATAATATACTGAGGCAATCAAATTAAATATTGTATTAACTAAGCACAAAAGCTTTATTAATAATTCTTAAATTTTTATTTGAAATTCGTTTCAGTTATGAAATCTAAAAACAAATTTCCTACCTAAAGTAAGAATTTAATAAATTCGCTGAGACCTAATATAAAATGGTGAGCATATATTTATTTTTTCATAAGCTCCGTGTATTCCTCCACTCTGAAAACACATCACACCCAGAAGATGCCAGAAAGAGGTAATGTGACAAACCACATCGCGGAATAATATAGATATCAACGTCTTCTGGGTAAAAGCGAATAAATATGTAATAAGTATCTAAATAAAATACGAGATCAAATTCATTTGTCGCCTGTCAGCTCTCATTACCCATTAAAGCAAACACGAATCGAACGTGACCAGTGGAGTTTGGAAAATGTAAGTCAGCGTTTTTAGCTCCCCCCCCCCTTCCATTCTACAGCCCTTGTTTTGGAAGTGTAAAAGGACTCGAGGCATGCTCTAATGGAGTGCTAGATCCCTACCTTAAAGATGAGACACCTGTTTATTATTTTTTGCTTGTTTGTACCCTCAACCCCCGTTTTTTATTATTTTATCGCTAAGTTCGTTTGAATAGCTTTCGCTCGCATTATTTCATAGATTAGAATCGAGCTGTGGGGACCAAACACAAATTACTGAATCAATTATTTTAGGGAGGGAACTGAATAATGAATTATAATCGTTTGCATTATTGTAACTGGAAATGCATTAATCAATTCCTTATATACATTCTGTTCCCCACTGTTAGAAATTGACTGTGACTGTATCTAGAGGTAAAAAAAAAAAAAAAAAAACTGGAAAATTTCCTTTTCGAATTGTAATAATCGCACATTCAAAGGTTTCAAGTTCATAATTCTTAATTTTCCAAAAATTGCTTATTATAATTAAGTTTATGCTATTAAATTATAAAATAGTTTTCTTTTCTGAAAAATTGTATATAAATTTTATGAATAAATAAAACAAAGTGTGGAATTTTTTTACTATTGGTTATTTTATTGTTAAATAAAATGTTTAATAATTTTTCTGCTTTATGTAAAATTTAATATTTCCAGAACTAATAGTTTGTTTGGGTAGCTAATTATTTAATTCTCTAAAATTATTTAAAACTGAATTCACATAAGTTGTTGTTTCATTAGGTTAAAATATATATAATTTTTGATGGAAAATTGACAAAAGAATGTGTTAAATATCTTTTTCGTAGATATAGGTGATTTTACCCTTTTTTTAAAATAATAATCATCCAAAAAAAAAAGAATATAATTATTCCTAATGATAGATATAATTATTAAGAAATTAATGAATAAAATAATATAAAAGGGAGTCTATTCCTTGTATGATTATTTCAAAGAAACTTATTATTTTGATCTCCATTTTTGAGTTTCATTGGTACCATAAAATTGTATTATGAGAAATACACATATAACTCGAATTCATTAGCTGTTAAATTGAGCTCTAACCATTGAACTGCCAGCTCATCTGAATTCGTTAAGAGTGGGACAAGAAAATATTCATTATTCAACAAAGTATACTGTATGTAATAGTTCACTGTATGTTCGTTGATCATTCATTGTTTTTTTTTTTTATGCATTAAACTGCATACTTTATTTTGAAAAATAAATTATTGAAGGGTAAAATATAAATGTTGCCTTGTAGTTAATTTGGATCAAAAGACGAGTTGAGTGGACATATCCCTGCTTAAACTACCAAGCTAATGAATATAAATTCATTTTGAATATTTAACTAGCTAAGTATGAATGTCCTTGAATAGAGTCCATTTACTTTCTGAAAGTAAATTATGATCATGAGCAGAGTTGAGTGGGTGCTTTCCTGACTAAATATCCGTTCCACATCAACAGAGATACTGTTAGATATATCTGTTATATGAGCAAAATATAAATGAATTTGAAATAGAATTCGTTCATAAATTTTATGCACAATTTTTTTTATTGTACTGAACGTTAATTATGATCAATAAACTAATTTAGAAGATGTGTTTCTGATATTGTTTTCACATCATATGAACACCATTTGACGTGTTTATTTAAAAAGCAAAATATAGATCTCTTTAGATAATAATCGTTCTCAAATT
Source organism: Latrodectus geometricus (assembly GCA_026290005.1). Taxonomy (NCBI): domain Eukaryota; kingdom Metazoa; phylum Arthropoda; class Arachnida; order Araneae; family Theridiidae; genus Latrodectus; species Latrodectus geometricus. The sequence goes on along the minus strand of JAPDSC010074105.1, from coordinate 4,131 downwards.
CATTCAATGATCGGAATGTTAATTATCAAGAGGAGAGTTGAGTAGCTGTATTCCTGTCTAATTTTTCCCCACAACATAAATAGAATTACTGTTAGGCATGTCTATTTAATGAGCAAAGTATAAATGTGAATTTAGAACAGAATTTACAAATATCTTCTATTTACAAGTTCGCTTACTATCGTGTCACATTAATTATGATCAAAAAACGAGTTGAATGGGTACATTCATGACCAAATTTCTACATTATATTAGAAAATATATATAAAGAAAATATACCTGTAATTATGTTTATTTAGCTAGCAAATTATAAATATATTTTAATAATACACATTCACAAATCATTTCAATGTTTGGAAAGTTGATTATAATCAAGAGAGATAAATTAAGTGGTTACATTCCTGACTAACTTTTTACCTCAAACTAACTAAAATAAAATAACTTCAAATATGGCTATTTAATGAATATGACTATCTTTGGATAAAATATTCGTTTACAATTTCGCTCATTGTTTTGCAAGTTAATTATGGCCAAGACACGGGTTGAGAGAGCACATTCCTGATTCAGTTTCACTAATTTATCAAAATTAATTAGACATTTCAGTTATATCAATAGGAATATCGTTAGACATGACTATTTTGAGTAAAATATCAATGAATTTGAGACCGAATCCGCATTTATAATTTCTATTCACAAGTTCTTTTATTGTTCTGAATGTTAATTATGATCAAAAGATAAGTTGAGTGAACGAGTTCCTGACTAAATTTCGACACTATATCAACAGATATATTAATTGGACTTGTTTATTTAACAAGGAAAATGCAAATGTTCTTCAATATATTGGTATACAATTCGTCCAATGTTCGGGAAGTCAATTATGATCAAGAAACGAAATGAGTGCGTGCATTCCTGACCAAAGTTCAAGAACATATCTCCAGAAATAATAGGCAAGACTATTTATCGAAAAAATAAAAATGAATTTGGATAAAATTCGTTCATAACTTATGATCACAAATACGACTGTTCCTTCTGTTCTGTTCATGTTCCTGTTCACAACAGTTCACATTTTTTTAAATGCACTAAGTGCAACACCTTTTTCATACTAAATTGATCCTGTATTGTATCAAATGAAAGAAGAACTTACATAAAAAAAAAAAAATCCCCACTTCACAGAATGGATATCTTTTTTTTTTTTTTTTTTTTTTTATCTTATTTCTCTATGGAAAAACAAAGATAGGGGTGCTTCTTATACACATTCTCTTCAAAAATTTATATTTGAGGCATTACTTTGTATCTGTTCCCTGGAAGGTAGGTTCTTAAAGTGAGTTTAGATTTTCCCTGGTCAGAAGGGCATCCCCCTGGCGACGCCCCGGTAAGATTCCTTCTACGAAGCCCCGACCCGAGCTAGATGTGAGGCATAAATACTGATTTAGCACGAGTACTTCGCCACGTCCGGCCAATTCTCATCGGACGAGGGATGGGCTGCAGGGGTATTTATTTTATTTAACCACTCACCTGTTCTCTTCCGGAAGTGTGTTAGAGTTGGCGCTAAAGGGAAAAAAATTACAACCTTGAAAGGATAAACATTCGTCGATTTTCTTGGACATGTTTTTCCCGAAATTCAATGAAATGTAAGCGCCTGTAAATCTTATTTTCTGATTTAAGAAACGTATACTGAAAAATCGTATACTGGAAGAAAACGTATATTTAGGTATCGATACTGAGAAATACTTAAGTACATAGAGGGATTGAATTATTTCTTACAACTTTATTTTCATTTTAATATATTGAGGTTGTAGTTCAATAATAATATGCTAATTGTCGAAAATTTCATGAATCGAAATGTTATGAAAAAGTGACACTAAATTGTTTCTTATAGGATTTCAGATCATATTTAATGATAATCAAAAAATTAATAAAAATTGGAACACATAATTTATTTGCAATATTTAGTATGTTATTTATATTTCTGGTCTTGGCAACAGTAAATGTTGATAAGTAGTTACTGATGTTTTCAAACGATACTTTTATATTATAACTGTAATTTCTTTAGAACGTTATGCCATTTTAGCATGATTTGTATTATTTACAATAAAATAAAAAAATCCTCTTGTGCAAAGAAAGAATTGATTCATGAGCATTTTTACGAAATTATTTTTCATAGCTTTGGGCATGAATTATCAAGACAAGAGTGCTTCGATAAACTTAATTCTTTTCACAGTTATAATGGTCTATTTTACAGTTCTCTAAAGAACTGTTGTAATAAATTCAGTCGTGGTCGGTGTTCGCTCCAGAAAAAATTCCTTGAAGATTGCCAAAATTTGGCACTTGTACCAGAAAATTTCATTTCAATGGGTGTATTTATAAAGTTAGACCGATATGGTACATACCGTGAGTTTAAGGCATTAATATAACAAGCATGAGTAAGATATTAAATGAAAAGAGTTGGCCATTAAAAATATATCATCGCATTGGATTCCGGATAATCTGACAAAGGGTCCAAAGAAAACTCTTTCCATTGGTACAAGGAAATGATGAAGAAATAGGTTCAAAGACGGTGTTTGATATTTACGCAGGTGACGAATCATTGATCAATGCACACCAGCCCGAAGCAAAACAACATTCGATTGTATGAGTCTTCTAAGATGTCCCTAATCCAACAAAAATAAATCTGGGAAGAAACACATCGAAGTAGAGGATGGCCTGTTTCTGCTGCCTTACCGTTCACGTTTGTAGATATATCATTATAAACATATTATAGAAACTATAATGCTTATTTTAACTTGTGTAAAAATTGAATCTGAAGTATTTGTGGTCAATTTGTGACTGAGAGAACAGTTAATAAATTGTTTGCTCAAAATAAATTCGTTCGATATATTTTGTTTTCAATTTTTTTTTTATTCCTAATATGAACTAATTTTTCTTTCGAAGGCATTGGAAACAGTTCATTTATGTGTTGGCTATCTAGAATCTTAATACAAATAAACTCGAAATGCCTTCAACTTATCCCATATTCCCCAAGTTGGCAAGTTTTTATTTTTGTCATTTCTGGATATATTTGATTTATTTCTTTGCAAATGCTATATTTTTAAATGTTTATTTCTACTTATTCCATTTTTATTACTATAACTGTTTTCCTTTTTTCTACATGATTTATTTTGTTCTTAATAGAAATATTTTTTTTAAGTCCTAGTTAAAATATTTTACTCAGAAATTGAAGCTACTTAATTTCTTCATTTATCACATTAAAATTTGTTAAAGTTTTTGTTTTACATTGTTTAAAATTAATTTAATAATTATATATGTATATATATACACACACACCAAAATTAAGATGATCTCTTACTTAATCCCATTATGATGAATAGATAAATGACTATAACTGAAATTTTCCATTTAAATTAGGCAATCTCAAATCATTTGAAAATACTTATTTCTCCAAAATAAATCGATTCAAAAATCGAAAGATGTTTTCAAAATTTTGATCCCAGTATTCTAAGCATGGAGTAAAGAACGCCGATCATTGTGATAATGAATTCCTTATTCATATCCAAGATTTCTTAGCAATTAATATTCCAGCCGAAAAAAATAATTAAAAACGAAAAGAGAGAAGTGATTAGACATCGTTTCTTCCTTCATCTGCTTTTCCCGCAGCCTTAGTGTGGGGTGGAGGGTGGAGCTAGAGCACAACAGAAAATTGTTTTTCACGTAATGAGTGGCTATCACCATTAATCGTTATTGATTAGGAAAAGCTTCATTAAAGCACTTAAGAATGGCGCTAATCACCCTTCTGCGAGAACAAAAGGCGGAGGAGGGGTAAAAAAGGACATTTAATTGCTCTTATGAATTGGCTCTTAACTGCGCTCGCCAGGGACAACGGCGCATAATGAGGTAGCATGCCCGGAATTAATTTGCATACAAAAGACCGAATTATCAGCTCGTAAAGGAGGTAGAAAGGGAGGAGGGGTAAAAAGCTAGTCCTGAAGTTAAAGCTTCTTAAGAATAATGGAAAGCACATTCGCTCTATCTTTCCAATGGTAGAAGCAAACGATTTTAATTCCGAAATCAGACGATGTTGCCATTTCGCCTTAATAGAATAAAGTCTCCTTTAAAAAGTTAATCTAAATCACTACG
>JAPDSC010074102.1:0-13921 GCA_026290005.1 Latrodectus geometricus | reverse complement strand
ATATATATATATATATATATATATATATATATATATATATATATATAATGTACCTTGTTGATCTATTAAGCAAGTGCATATTGCAGCATTAAGTTAATAATTAGATTTTTATCAAATGATTCGATACATACTTGTGAATTTTAGAGGTTAAAAATTACTTCCGGTTTGCATGGGTTAAAACTTGTATAGATGAAATTTGAAAGTGTAATATATAGCGTAATATACAAAATAGTCTAGTAACAATTCGTTTAACCACTATTCAAAACTTCAACTTCTTTTGAGATAGTGTCTTAATTGGTAAAATTACTTGAGAACTACAAAATGTTTCCATTAAAGTTTACTGTAGAGTATACAAAATAAATAACAAGTGCAATTTTTCAAATTTGTAATTCGTAATATTATTCGAAATATACAGGATTATCATATCTTTGGTGGCTTTTTATTATTTCTTTATTAATCAGTCCGTATCTTTGAAAAAGTTTAAAACTCAATATTGCGACACCAATAGAAATCAAGTATCTGACTCTAAGCTTATGCTACAATATTAATTTAATCTTTTTTCTGCTTGATCTTCAGTAATTTTTTTTCTTAAAGAAAACATTAAATGGTCAGTTTAAACATATAATTTAAAAATACTCATGATCAAATTAATTATAAATAATTTCGCATTTAAGAACTTGGTTTTTTAGTTTAAAAATATTGAAGTTTGAGCTTAACTTGAACCTTAAGGATAAAAAACACGCAATTTATATTTTTCAATTCTTTTCCTAGTTCACTGCAAGATAATAATTTAATCACAATTCCATTGATGCATAAGATTTAAAAGAGAAATATTTTTATTTCATATCGAGATATGGTAAATATGTTTAATAATAATTAGATTTAGAAATTAAACACATTTCTTATTTTTACCTATAACACATTTATTATTTTTCTGCTTTAAGTAAACATTACAATTTTAAGATATAAATGTATGTGTCTTGTTTGATACATAAAGAATTCAAATATATTTGATTATTTCTAATTATGTTTATTTGTGGTTCATACGAAAACTAACTGATATTCCTTTTGTATTTTATATATTATTATACTGATAAATTATTGAATGCATGTATTTTCATGAAATAAAAACTTTTAACAAGAAAAAATTGAAACGAACATAATAAATCTAAAATTTTCTTAGTTATGTCTATTTATTTATAAATTTTTGGTTTTGATTTCGTTTTGTTCAATTTACAACAAACTGGTTTTGCTACCGGTATAGAAACCCAGAGAAATTGATGATTTTATAATATTGAAATAGCTTTCTTACATGCAATACTAAATACATCATAGATACACTAATCACATTATTTTAAGATTAATCTAAAATTAGATTTATGGCTACACATTACAATATTGAAAGTTATTCCACATTCTTCTTAAAACAACATTTTTCACCTGTCATTAAAATATTTTCAACAGAATAAAATTAAAATTAAAAAAATAGTCATTAAATAAGATGTGATCTGGTTAAGATAGCAGGAGAAAAATGGAATCTTAAACAAATCAAAAAAAAAAAAAAAAAAAAAAAAAAAAAAAAAAAAAACACAATTTAAAGGTGCTTTAATGAAACAAAATATTCATCTTAAAGAAAAAAGTTTTGCTTCATTAAATGATAATAAATATCAGTTAAAATCAATCATTGTTAAATAAGGTTAAATATCTTGATATAAATTGTTATAATAATTTTTTGCAGAATATGCGACACTACAGTTAAAAATAGTCTAATTATGGCTTATGTCACATTAATAACACGTATGTCAACTAAATACAGAAGAAACTTAATATCACGAAATGTAATGAGTTCAAATATTAATATTATGCACCTTCAGAAAGATCTATAAACATTTAAATATTAAAAAAACGAAAATTAATTAAAATATAGGATTTACGTTTGCAAAATGCTAAAAAATAATCATTGAAAATGTATGAGTCATTAAATGATTTATTAATAATAATGTAAATAGGACAAAAAATTACCGAACTAAAAGGGTATTATTAATGATGATCAAATGTGTGAAAAATGAATTTTCAATAAATTGTAATTTAATTAGAAAAAACATCAAATTTTGTCTTATTATCAATTAATTTTCATAGATTACAATGATTAATCTACAAAAATTTAAGAGTGTTTTGAACACTTTTTCATCGAAAAAAAAATTCTATACAATATTATAAAAGATAGACAAAACACGCTATGAAAATTACATTAAGCATATTCCCAATCCATTTCATTTAGAAATATATGCAAAAGAAGAATTTTTGTAAGAAGAAAGACAAAAACACACACTTTTTTAGATAACAAGTTTGACTACTAGAATCAAACTTTCATATATGAATATTATGTTTTTTTCTGGTTTGACAATACGAAGACATTTAGAAAATATGTCAAATCTGTAAATCCAATAATGATAAAATCTCAAATGTTTTTATTATGAAATTAGATATTTCAAACCTTAAAAGTAATAGATAGATTTTAAATAAATACTAACTATTGTAGATTGTGTTTCAATTACTTACGCTTCAGTTTCAGAAAGATCAGAAATGACTTTTTTTTTTTAAGTCAAACACCTATTATTTCTCTAAAAATTATATTACTTGCATTTATATTAAAGAAAATCCTTAATTTGATAAAAAGAAACATATTCGTAGTTATAAGAATATTATTGATGTTAATATATAGATGTCTTTCTTAGAAAATCACAGATACACAAAGGGAAAAAATAAAGAACATTTAAAGTGATTCATTTGGATTAGAAAAACTAAAACTAGACAAGTATTTCGATTTTTTTCGTAGTGTCTAATAAATAGGTAAGCCTTATTTCCATAATTTCAGTTAACAACTAAACTAAAGGGATAACGCGTTATTTTGGCATGACATTGTTTGATCAAACAACAATGTTAGTCAAAACATTTTGCTTCAAATTCAAAACAAAGTAAAAAAATATAAAAAAAAAAATTAAAAATAATGATAGCAGTTGCATTCTATTTCAAATGTAGTAGATATAGAATAAAATAAAATCCAGCATTATAATTACTAATACTGATATTTCTAAACAATTATTATCTTAAACGATACTTTGCAGAAATATTAGAAATTCATAATTTATTTTTAGATTAAATTATTTTTAAATATTTGATTAGTGTTCCGCTGCCTTAAGTGTAAACACTTCTATATAGAACACAATTATGGAATACACTGAGTGTTTTGAATTATATGTGTATTAATAATTAATATAATACAAGCATAACATTTCTAAAAGAATTTTTTAAGAAATTGCATCCATAGGTTTATAATATTGAAATTTGAAATCGAAGTAGTTATTGTCTATGTCAGTTTAAATATACCACTAATTACTGTAATATCTGTCTTAGACATATTGTTATAAGCAAATTCCCATCAAAGACGTTGGAATATTGCTGGTTTCACAACCATCATGTTAAGGAATTGTTAGATCGTGTGAGTGATCGAATTTCGCCGCTCGCACAAATGCATTTGGCCGATGAGCTCTAGCAAACAGATGCATCGGATAGGCTGACGCTTTGATCCTGAATGGGATTAACAGGGAAATGGTAAGGGGTTTCGGGCTGAGAATAATGAGACAAACAACACCCTCCGCTTTGTCCTCATGAAACTGCCGTTCCAGAAGCAAACATGGACTAATCGGAATTCCCGCTTGCTCTCAGAATTACTGCCCAAATTTCCTCTGACAACACTGAGGGAGGTCAATCAGATTGAGTGATGGACTAGTATGGCAAAGATTGGGATTTTAGATTTAGTTCTATGATTAATTTCCTTTAACCAAAATATTTTAACATATAATTAACAAATGTGCTATGATTTATTATAAAATGTTCTCAGCATTTTAATTTAAACAGTAGTTATCTATACACACATCTTTGAATACCAATCTTTAAAATAGTAATGTAAGCCTTAGTGATCAATTGATGCTTTACTATTGCACAATGGTTAAAGGAATATGCTAATCTTCTAAATTTGAACTAATATGTTATACTTTAAACATATTTATTTGCTTCCCTGCTGAAAGTTAAAGAATTACATTTTACTTTAACTTGATCTAACAAAATATAATTACTTTAATCGCCTTATTTACATATTCTAGAAGAATGTTTTGGTGCATACTTTTGTTTCTAACTTTGTAAAACTTCATATAAAGTTTTATCATGACTTTAAGGATATATTCAGAGGCGAGATTATAAACTCAATGCTAAAATAATATTCTTGTACATAACAAATGATTAAACTGTGAGGTATGTGTACATCTTTGTATTTTACATCTTTTGTCAAACGTAATGCTTGGATAAATAAAATGTTTTTTATTCATTTTTAGGGAGGAGGATTTTTAAAAATATTTTTCAATAAATACACATAGCGGAAAATGTATAATTTATTTCTTTATCATCAGTTACATAATGTTTAGTGTAATAAGTTAATTAAACGCAAAGAAATATAGTCATACATTTCAAATTAACAATTTACTACAAATTTATGAAATATTTTTTGATGAGATGAATCTAATTAAAATTGTTCTAATTATATATTCATGAAAACATCAGATTCTTTACTTGAAATTTTTACGTGTTAGGAAAAATGAAATAAATAAATTTTTTTGTTATAAATTTTAGAAGGAATTTTTCCTCAATGTAGAAAATTTACGGAATAATTAGCTTCTTATTTTTGTTAAAGTGATAACTGTGTAATGAAAAGCATTTATTTCACAATAAATTATGTTACTTCAATAACAACGTTCGTACATTGAATCTAGTAAGAATTATAACAACCATATAGTTATGAATAGATAAATAGAAATATTTCAATAAGCTCAAATGCTTAATAATAAACTGATTAAAATCAAATAATAATTTAAATTATTTACAAAACCAAAAAATCAGCAAATATTTCATTTTTTTCCCAGAGCAGTCAAATCAACTTCCTCTTACGAATTTTAAACTGTGATCGAGAGAGAGATTTCATATGGTGATTTTATGGATTACAGAAAATACTATCGTGTATTCGATAGTTGACTGAATTTTGCTGAAAAGTTTTAACAAAAGTGATATTTTTAGACGAAGAAAAATCAAATGTATTTCATAATGAAGTATAGTGCTATTCAAAATTTTAGTCTGTATTTAAATTATTTTTTTTTAACAGTCAAAGGGAAGATTGCGGTAATAAAAAATTAGAATAATATAGAGAATTTTATTTATAATCATTGGACATAAAAAACATAAGAAAATTTATTTATAAATTATAATAATATTTTTTGTACAGCTTATTGTTTCTTATTAGAAAATGGTATGAAAGCAATGCTTATTAATAACTGTCCTTATTTCACTTTTAATGTTGTTGTTACATATGACTCTTACCGAAGACAAACCCACCCGTCAGGCACTGGGGGAATGAGGTCAGAAACAGTGTCTTCTATTTTTGAACAGACCACACCCTATGAGGGTTTAACTTTGAATCACAGATGGTAGTGCCATCTCTGTCTTCCAATTTAGAGATTGGAAGCCAGAGAGGACCAAAGACCTTTCTCCTAACACCTCCGGATGTATTAATTTGGAATGGGAACATGGAGGGCATTACGAGCCAACATATTTTACGTGGTTCAGTAGTCATTAGTGAACACGATGGGTCATCAGATAAGCCGGGATTCCTACTCAGCAACTTCCGGTAACCAGAAGGGGGTCCTAACCAATAAGGTTACCACGGCCTCACATTTAATGTGCATATCTAATACATTGGAGCTATTTGAAATCGAAAAAAAAAAATACATTTTTGTATCTTAAAAGGTTTTATGAAAAGTAAGAAATTTATATTGAAAGGAAAAGTAAATGTTTTATTACCATATAAATTTAATAAAATTTAGAAAAGAATAAAATATACTTTTTTAGTTTCTTTCATCCAAAATATGACCAGCTATTGATTTTTGGTAGTTGGTTAGAAAATTTTATTTTTAAAAGTACTCTGATATAATGTTTCAGGATATTTTATATTTTCTTTTACATATATTTTTATTAATGACATCCTTTGGTTAATGGTTACGTGTCAGGTAAGAGTATTGGAATTCCATTAAATGGAAATTGATTAGATAATGCTACTCTCTGTGAATTTGCTTTTTTTGTTTCATAAGAATTAAAAGAATGAAATAATGGCATCATTATTTGCGAAAATTTACGGATTATTTTAATAAAAGTAATAAGGAGGCAAAACAAATTATTCACGTTACTGCTTTTAGACAACATGCAATCCAGTTATTTTTTGGGGAGAAATAAATTTTCAGCGTTGATTCGTTATTTGCGAGGAAAGACATCCGGAGGAATCCCTTACTTTAACTGCCGAGTAATTTCACAGATCGTTTCCCAATAAAATTTGAGGTTCACTGAAAGTTTTGTGGGAATAAAAAGAATTTTAGAAGCGCAAAGAGACTGATGGTATAGAAAAATCGAATAATTCTTATTTCCAAAGCAACAGAAAATGCTTGCATTATTTTAGAAGTCTTTACACATAATCTTTAGCTACATAATAAAATAAATTGAATAGTTTGTAAAATATTTTTGAGCAAATATATGTTTATGTATCAACATATTCATATATATGAATTTTCGTGTAACATTTATTCGTATAGTTATACGTATTTAGTATTTAGTTTATACTATCAAACATACTAAACAAAAAGTAAACTTATATTAGAATGTAATTAAAATAATATCACAAAAGACCAATATTTGTCACTTATTTATTTTAATACCAATTCCAATTTGTACAAAACCTAAAAAATGAAATTTATTTACATTATTTATAAATTTCTGTATTTCTTTATTTACATTACTTATGTATTTACTTATAAATTCAATTTATTTTACTTATACATTTTTCTCAAATGATCTCGTTACAGATTTTAACGAGATCATTTGAGAAAAATCTGTAAAACCTTTATAATATTTTTGTCAAGAGATTTTAATTTGATCTAAAGTTATAAGTTAAAGTATACTCTAAAGTTAAAGTTATATACTCTAAAGTTAAGCTAAAATTATGCTCTAAAGTTAAAGTTGAAGGTGTCTGTTTTCAAAATACGTATAGAAAGATGTATTTGAGAGACATACAGATTTATATTTGTAAAAACAAAAATTATATGATAGTGCTTAAATTATATAATTCAGAGTCTAATCGATTTCATTAAGTGTCTAAATCTTGAGCTCATTTGATCTATTATTAAAAATACCTTAATTGTGTATTTTATTTTTAAATATTGCACTAAGTTAAGCAGGAAAATTTCGTACAGGGGATAGGTGATGGATGCGTCTACATAATTTTGGTAGAGCATCTAAATAATATATCTCAAAGGAATTTTGTTGCAGCTGCATTTTTTATGCCATCAGTGAGTCGGAGACCACGAAACTGACCAATCAGTTCAGCTCATTGGATCAGGCATAATTCAATGCAGGGCATAACAGATATCCCCAAGTGGGATCTTGGTATATTCTTTCCACCCATTCAGTGATTTCCACAGGGTAATATCGTGTGTCGAAACAAAGACATCTTCACGCAAGGAAAAGAAATGAAATCTAGTTATCTCTCTTTCCTCTTTTCCTTATTCCCATGACGAGGTTTGGGCATGAGGTTATCCCGTGAAGAAAAGGACACATTACAAGTTTCTAGATTACTAAATCGATGTTAAAGAGAAATGTATATCTTCAAACTTTTTTCTAAAGAAAACATTAGAGCAAACCATTAATTACGCCTACATTTTCGTATTTATAGAATAAAATATAATTATTTATTTTTTATATTATTAGACTTTTTCTCACTTTATATTTTTTATGTGAAAAAATAAATGAAAAAGCAAAGTATCAATCACTATCGAAACAGTTTTATGGTAATCTATGTAAAATCACAAATTAATGTTTAAATAAATGTACAGGAGTTCAAATGAGAAATGGAAGATACTTTACTTGTTTTTAGTGTTCATAAAAGAAAGCGGGATACTTTTAAATGGTTATATTATAGAAATGTAAAAGTTACATTAAATTGTGTGTGTATGTAGATAGATATAGCATTATATTTTTTTTCAATATTTGGCCGTTTTATTTACGACACCGCTTTAAATGAAAGACTGAATTTCATAGATCAGATAGAATTTTAATAAATATTTTAAAAAAATATTAAGATTCTCTTTTACTCAAATAAAATGGCTAACAACATCTAAAGGAAAATGAATAAGAACATAATCCTTTGCGGTGTGCAAAACACTGGTGTAAAACAATTTCTAAGAGATTAAATCCCCAATGAATATCTTCATTTATTCTTACAAATTTATACGAAGGAAAAGGTATTTGAATTTTAACTTTAGTTTCCCCATTCTTCAAATATCCTCAGGTATTAATTACAAAAATGTAACTTAATAAAAAAAATTACATTTATGTAATTAATATTAAAATAATGTCCTAAGGATTTGGATAGTTATATTTAAATTGTTCATATGTCACACTTCACAATATACTTTAGATTTCTTTTTTGAAACTTTATATATTTTTTGTACAATATTCCAAAGAATCACACATAAATTAAATATTTGGTTTACCTATCTACTGAAATAACAACATTAATCATAAAAAATATATATTTTTATTTTGATTTCACATAAATTGCACCCTTTTATTTGTCAAGAATTTTTACTCTTCCATAAATAAAGATATAATTGCTTGGATTCAATATTGAAACAAAAACATTTGATCTTTACTTACAAATGTGTTATATGATCATCAAGTGTTTTCATACGAATTATATTATAAATCAATTTATATATAATTTCATTATAACGAAAATAAGCATTTTACCTGGCATTATCAGAAATACACTTGGAATATCATTATTAAAAATAACCTAATATATATGATAGAGAAATATATTGTTATAATGTCTGGAAAGAGTAGGTTCAATACACAAACGAAAATTTTGTAAGTAAACTTATAAGCTAAAAGTCTTTTAGGATTTAACATCGCACCACTAGTATAGCGAGGTGTGCTGATTAGTAGAAAGGTTAAATGTGGATCTGGCCATCTTAACGTTGTTTAAAATTATGAAGTGGTCTGCGTTTACTGGCTTCAGTCAATAGAGTAATGAAATGACACAAACGATATCTAACAGAATATTTGCTCCCTATCAATTTTTTTTTACTATTTTACTCATTTTATGCATAAGAAGTCCAATTTTGTTACTTATGAGTTTTCTTACATATTTAAAAAAAATATTTTAGTTTATAACAAATAAACACTGAGTAGTTTTTAAAGTAAAATAAGTGATTTTTTTTTATATTTTTGCAGCAGTCTTTTAATTTTCTCTGTTATACTTATTTATGCAGCAAATTATTTTTAACTAAAGATATTAATTTTGTTGAATTGTAATTAAAAAAGTAATCTAGAAGTGAAGTGTCTTTGTAAAACAAATAAAAAAAATAAAAAATTTAAAGTAATCTAGGAATTAAAACAAAACGGTAGTTTCAAAGATGTTTGATGTTAACATCCTGTTCATAGTACTCATTATTATTAAATATAGGATATTTTCAAACAAAAAGACATCTTTGTTGAAAATATAGATACGGGATTTTATCAAATTACTTAATTTAATAGAGTTATAGATTCCAGAGTGATAATTGTTTTGTGACAAATTGTATTTTAATTTATGTATTATAATTTTAATATCCAAAATAAAATATGGCTAAATAAATAATAACAAATATTTCAAGAGAAAATTCATTCGAATTAATCTTAGGAGTTACATGTTAAGTATACAAATGTAACAAAATATAAATAATTACACCAAAAATTCAATGATTAAATTATTTATCATTCCAAGTTCTAATTTAAATCTGCATTTTCAGAGAAATATTTTATATTAATTGTATTCAATAAACAAAAGAAGCAAAAAAATTGTAATTTTCTCAACATTAATGAAACGTATGTGCTCTCTTAAGGGAATCTCTAAACCGTCACGTTTTCAAAATACTGTTAATTTATTGACTGAAGAAAAATAACTAGCTATGCAGATTTCTTCTTTTTTACGGGATAGAAACATTTCCAAAGAGATAGAATTCGGGCAATCAAATCAAAATGCAATTATACTTAGCAGAATTAATTGGAATTTAGCTCCACAGTACACTTTAGAATGTTATTTTGTTCATTAAGATAATCAATTATATTATAGCGTTAATTATAGAAAAAAAGTAAATGATACAGAAATTAAGAAAAATCTGCTTTATTTGTTGTGTTTAATTACCTTCCCATCGGTATAATCAATAAAAGTTGCATCTAATTTCAATAATGATATTTGGTAATGATCAAAAATAACTCCACATCCTCATGCTTTATTCATATTTTGTAGAATTATCACATATATTTATGCATAACGATGCATGGCACATTGTTTTCCTGAGAAATAAAGAACTCCTTTTTTATTTAAGAATTCCTTTCTATATTTTTCTCACAGTGTCATAAAAATTTGCCTGGACTATTTCCAAACAAGATTCATATTTCAAAAGGAAAATAGTGCGTCAGTGAATATTTTCTCGGTGAACATATAAATAAGCAAAATTCTTTTTTTCAGAAACTGGAAATGAATATTAGGTTAAAAATTCGGTAGATGGATAGTGGCAAAACGAATAAATGCAGAGAAAAATGCAGAAAATGAACATGGAGCTATCTTTCTGCTTGATGACTTTACCATTACTTTTTCACTCACTTTTATACTTCTTTTATTGCGTGCATCCATTACATGATTTGCATATAATGTATGTGTGTGTGTGAACATACATTTGATTTACAAAATACAATTGTGTTGTCAGATTTGAGTTTTATTTTTCATTTCATATCGATTTCCTCAGCAAATTCCTTACTCATATTCCAGGATCTATTTGATACAAACGTCATAAATATCAGGATATAAAATTTCAACAGTATATTGAGTTTACTTTTAACAAATTTCTCTGCAAAATTAATAAGGGATAAATAATTCTTATTAGAATATGCTTTTACCTGCTAATTATTATCATATTCATTGCATAATATTTTTAGTAAATGTAAATTTATATATAAAAAGAATGTTTTATAAAATCTCGTAATAAAATAAATCAAAAATATACATTTAGTGTATAAAATTAATAATTTATATTAAATCAGAAATTAATAATCATTAAATCTATATTAAGAACTTGCCACGAAAGAACAGACTTATTCATTTTCGCAAATAAATTATCTTTAACAAGGAATGCTTCAAATAAATTATTTGTAGATTACATTAATTTAACATCTAAATATATTATTTTGCTCTGTCATTATAAAAAACTACATGAAAATGTTGATTATATTGAGATCGAAACATTTATGTCAATAAAAATGTTGAACGCTATGTATTTTGTTTTGATATGATTGATTTGGTATTTTATTAGTACATCAATTATATACCAACAATCAGTTAGTGTACATACTTTCTGTTAATTGATTTTAATGTTTTCAACTCTGAGCATTTTTATTTTATTTTGAATATATTTATTTTCCAAAAAAAGGCAGACACACTGAAGTAACTTAAATTTATCGAAATGTGTGATTGATAAAAGCTATTATAATATTGAAGGCACTATAAAACTGTTTAAATTAGAATTCTTTTAACAATAAAATTATCTATATTTAGTTGTTCAATGATTACTAAATTTAAAACTTATATTTTAATGTGAATTTAATAATTTTATGTGTAATTGATTAAATAATTTAGTTTTTCAATTAGGTTAAAAATAATTCTTAATTTAAAAACGTTATAAAAATGACAACATTTTCAAGAAAATTTTATTTTATAAGAAGATTTTTAACTTTACTATCAAAAAGAACCTATTTAAATTGAAAAATTTATTAATTTTTGAGACAAATTCTCCTAAACCGAATGCTTAAAGTAAAATATAAATGTAGTACATAACAATAAGTTGTAAATTGCAGGTTAAACATTTACATTCTACAATAATGTAAGCAAGATTGAATATTTTAATATTATTTTAACTCATTGTCAGAAATCCTTTTAAATATAAAAATTGATATTTTGAGTAAAAACTTTCATTGATATTTTCACTACTTTGAACAAATACCAAACACAAACTCAGAATTTAATTTTCAACACAATTCAATAGCAAATACTTCATCCTTTTGAGCTTTAAAAATATTATTACATGCATTTCTTCATATAAAATAATTATTTGTTTGAAATTAATAATAGTTTATACTGATGTATTGTTAATGATAGCTCTTTAATTGTTTGCAGTTTTCTAAAAATAAGTGCTTAAATAATATTTTTCTATAAACGATACCAAAATACAAGTACTTCTTTTGTAGTTCATACAGCAGTAATATTCTTTCCAGACACACAAATCCGAAATGAAATGAGCCAATTAAAACAGTACGCTTCTTTTAGAACAGTTTCAAAACCGAGTTTGTAAGAAAAAGAAAGCGCATGTCTTTTGCCCAAGTTGCGGAGGGAAACTTTTGCACCCTTTTGCCAATAATCCACATAAATTGCTTCGTTAGTCAAGTATACTTTCTATGCTCTAGGGTACGGGTGTAGGGAGAAAAGGGAAAATCCCTATTGTCAATAGAAGGTGCTGCTATATTTGTGAAAAGAACTCCCTAACTATCCAAAATCAATATTTATGAAGGATTAAATGCAAATCTCCAAGCGTGTTGTTAAAGTTACAAAGAAAGTAATCTTATTCTTTTGAATTAATGAATACTTTGGATTTCCGAAGAAGAAAATTGTAGTTAATTTATATTTAAGAAGACACATAAACAAAGAATTATAGTAAAATAATTTTTTCTTTAGACTGAAGGTCAATTTCCAATTTGACCATATTTATTTATAAATGAATATTTATTTCAATTCGTCAAAAAATACTTCTATTAAACGTATATGCTTTCCATTTTAGTTCTTTAAGCAATAAACCAAGGTTATTATTAAATTCCAATGTGATATATTCCAGGTAGGTTTTGTGTAACAATTGCATTATCTTATTATACATAGAGAAATTTGAATTAATAAAATTATTATTGAGTTACTAATTAAAAATATATAAACATATATTTTTTAAATAATATTTTTAGGTTTAAAATCTGAAATTATTTTTATTAATTAATATTTTGTTTCATACAAATATCAATTTAATGGCAAAAAAAATTTAAAGAAGGTAATTGATAAAATGAGATAAAATATGAAGTTCCCACATTAATTGCTCTTTGAACTAAGTTAAAACATAAATAGCAGCTTATGATGAAGTATCTTAAACTGTAATATCTAACATTTTTCGAGAAGATCATTTGTCTAAAAAATGTGTTTTTCTTCCAGAAAAAGGCCTTTTTCTACTGAGCTGACTTTTCTCTGAAAATCTTGCTGCACAGCAAAAACTGCCAGAAGGCAGTGAATAATTTTCTCCTGAATATAAAATGACACCGTTTTGGCACCATACTTTTCTTGTTCCTTTCCACTTCAATAACCTCCCCCGGTTTCAAACAACATAAACGGTGCAATATCCTGTATTGGACAGAAAAATATATCAAAGATATTTATAGAATTTTTGCATTGTATGTCATTTAGAGTACTGTTTTCAGATTCTGTGACTGATATTTCATATGTGTAGAAAAAGTGGAAAAGTGTTCGTTTTTGCAAAAAATGTGATGTGTCATGAAACACACTAAATAAGGTTGCATTAATAAAAACTGATTTATCTGTTATTCTGCCTGTCTCCTTGAAAGATGTTTTACCAATTTAATTCTTAAACGAAAGTATGTTTCCCTAAATTAGTAATATATGATTTCCTAACAA
>JAPDSC010074086.1:0-18421 GCA_026290005.1 Latrodectus geometricus | reverse complement strand
ATATATATATATATATATATATATATGCATGTATATATCTATATATTCAATTGCCGTAAGAAAATCAACAAATTTTTCTATTTATTAATGATTCATAAATACTGATGCTTCTATCTCCCTCTTGTTCCTTCTCACTTACATGCATATTTCATTATAGAATATTTTCTTATAGAATTTTAGATTATTTTTATTATAGTTACGTTGTAAGATACTATTCTTTTTCAGAAATTTGATATATGGATTTTCACTACACATTTGGATAAGATTTATCATTGTTTGATAATTTTGCATAAATACCTAACAACAAGTTACGATAAATTTTTGTTTGATGTATTTGTTCTGTTTTATTGCTAAAGTTCCCAATAATTTCATAATGATAATTAAAAAATTAAAAATTCAATTTCCAATTTATGTATTTGTTCTGTTTATTACAACGTACCAAACTGTTCATGTGATTATCTTTTCACACTAATTAGTACCTGTTGCTTAATGAAAACTATAGGTTTTGATTGTTGATTAGGCCAATACCCATAAGTTATTGGCTTTATTAACTGAAAAATATGGCAAATCGATTGATCGCTTTATTTAATTATTTTGGTTAAATTGCGCTTTAGGTCCGCTACTTCGCCAACTCGCAAATTTGAAGCGTTTTTTCGCGCATGCTCATTAATTACTCTTTTGTTTTAGCCTTTTCATTGGTCGCTAATTAAGTTTCACTTTGAAATAGCGGTAAAATTTTCGCCATGGCATCGGCGATTTTGAAAACGCGCCAAGTAGGGACCTAAAGTACATTTTCACCAATTATTTTCTTAGTGAATACATTAAGGGTTCATTTAGAATTGATTATATCTAATGTATTCTTATAATATCCAGTTTATGAATCCATCCAGATTATGATAAAATTTTATATAAATAAGGAAAATTTTAAAATTACTATATAATTGACAGTCAGATTAATCTTTAATACCATTATGTAAATCCGTATAAATTTCCAAAAGTGTAATAAATTAAAAAATTTTTTTGTAAAACCTTTGTAAACTTTTAATTTTTAAAACGGTAATAAAAGGTAGAAGCCATTTACAAGCAGTTATGAAAATTCAACTTTTGTTTGATTAGTAAACAAGAAATCGAGGAAATATTCTATAGATCTAAAATTTATTATAGTTAGAATTCTTATTCAAATCTTTAATTTTACGTTTCCTTATACAATTACCCAACAAGAGAGTAGAAATATTCTTATATCCTTTTGTATGTGGTAAAATTTTAATGTTTCAAGATTTTAATATATAATCATTCATTTCAAATCATTTGAAATCTACAGAGTTATCAGAGTATACATTACAATAAATTAAGAAAATAAACTTTTGTCATTGAGTGCTATTGACATAAATTAATTTTCTTGACATGGGTTATATACTTGAAAACATTTGATTTTGAAACACTTTTGCAGATACTCCATTTGAACACTTTCCATTTTATTTGTTTCATATTTAATTAAGAAGTTACATGAAGGGATGATAGTGAAGGTAAGTTCGTATATACATAAATGATGCGATTAAAATTTCCAGCCTTGGATTTTGTATTTTAGTACACCCAGACTGTATGACTAAGCCGTCGAAAGCGAAAGACTTCGTTTTGTGTAGTCCCTGATGATTGGGCGGATATACTTTTGTCGTCTCCTTGCTTTCTTACTGCACTGTCAGCAGTTTCCCAAGCTTGCTCATCGGCGCTGCAAAAAATGTTGTAGGCTGTTCCGCAGCAAATGAAAACCGCAAAAGATGTAATGTAAATAATACCCCAGTTGTGCAAGGTGTTCTGAAATAAGAAAATATTTAAATAGGGATTTTTAAGTATATAACTTATAATTCCTACAAATATTATACTAATAAAATCTTTTGAAGTATTGTGTGACAAATCATTTATTTTTAATTTTGTAATATTTTTAGAAATATTAATTGTATCAATGTTGGTACATTACCCAGCAAACTCAAGACCAATTCAATCACGAATTAAAGCAAAATACAAGCGTAATGTGTTCCCACACAAAAAGAAATTTAGTCATTATTGTATAGCAAAATATTTAATTATAATATTAAGTAGTAATTAAGCAAAATATTAAGTAGTAATTTGAAGTAAAGGAAATATCACTTTCTTAAAAACATTTTGCAAGTGTTGATGTAATAAATTCTTCACTTTCTTTTCTTTTTTTTTCATTAAATTTCTGGCAATATAGTTAAATATCTTTCTAAGGAAAAATTACCAATGGTTTTGTCATAGATGCTTAACGTAGTTGATGCTTTTACAAAATTCAGTATATTTACGTATGATTTTATATAATTTAATTATTTTTATTACATTTTTTTATTAAAACTAATTTTAACTGATTTGCTAGCCGTTTTACAGCCACTTTGTTAAACAAATACTAATTTGACAGAAATCTGTGGTTTTAAGCAGATTAAAAACCACTACAAATATCAGGCTATTAATATGAATATACTATACTAGAAGGGTGTCTAATCATGAATTTTTAAATTGGGAAACAGATATTTACTCATTTTAAGACCAGTTCAGAAATTAGACTTAGTTCAATTTTTAGACTTAAATGGATATTAAGGACATTAAAGTTATATAACACAATTGTCATGATTTGACAATATGAAAATTTTATTTTTATATTGAAAAGCAATCTCAATAAGAAAATTAAGTTAAATTAAAATTTTCATATACAATCTTATACAATTTCTAAAAGTAATGTTGTACAGAAATATTTGAGTCCAGATTTTTCCACATTATTTGGATTGTTATTTGATTGAATATGAGTATTTTTAATAAAATTTGTACTCCTTTATTAAGTCAATGTCTTTAAAAATTTAAACGATAAATACTTAATAATTGTGTACGTCTCCATGACAAAATTAACACCAGATATAAGTCTCATACAAGTGATAGCTAAGGGTAATATTTCCTATTTTAAATTATATAGTTACGTTAACTTTATATTTGTTAAAGTGTTTATTTTCACTGGATAAAAATTAAAAAGAAAATGAGAATAACTATAGTTTAAAGCATGAATTTTAATTTTTTTCTTTATTATTCTGAGCAGAATTCGTTTCATTCTCAATTGCTCTAATTAAAATGAATAGTCTTATGATATAAAAATAGCATGTTTGATTATTTTATAACAGAAATAATCAAACATGCTATTTTTTTTAATGTTTTAATAATGGAAATATAATATTTCCATTATTCTTAAATTTTTCCAAATCTTTTAAGTTTCTTTTTCAAAATTGTTTTCTAAATAATAATAATATAAGAATAAAATATATTAAAACTTTAAAATATCACACATAAATAAACTATGAAATGACAATATTGTATTTTCAGAAATTATATAATTCTTCAGTTATGGTAAAATATTTTAAAATTCTAAACAGACAAAATAGAAAATTGAAAACAAAAATTATTCAGATAAATATTTTCTAAAATTGGAAATTACATCGTTAAACAAAGGCAATATTTTACAAATTCTATGTTAAAAATTTCAGTTAAAATTACGAGGAGAAAAATATGAGGCGATAAAGGAATAATATTATGAAACCAAGAAAATATAAAAAAGTAGTCAATTTTTAAATTTTTGAAACAACACGAATAAGATAAAATTAATTTGTCAGCAATAAAGTAAGAAAAATTTAAATTTATGTTCTACTGATAGGTTAATAATTTATTTAAAAAGTATATTTCATCATTTTTATAGAAGTTGATGATATCCAATATTTGAAAAATCCTTTTAGTCTTTCTTATAATCGAAGAAAGAAGTACAATAGGCTTTTGCTTTTAAGAATCTATAATTTATGAACATCCACAATTTTGTGAACTTGTGGGTGGTTCTATGGTACCATAGATAAAATAATAATTCTAATTACCCATTACGAATTAAAAATTTGAAAAATATCCTTTTTCCATTTTCATGCGCTTCACTTTTGTCTTTATAAGTTAAGTTAGTTTTTTTCGATTTCTTTCAATTTTACGGTTTAGAAACTTATATTAACGTCTTGATTTGAGAATCATAAGTAATTCAAATTGTGAATAACATTTCTAATATTAAAATACCAACTTTTTAAGTAATTCATGCGGAATCTCTTCTGTCTAATCTGTCTCTCGTCTTACAGCTTTTGCACTAAGCTATCAATCACTGTAAATACCGTAAGATAATTTTGCAAGGAATGATCTTTGAAGTTTGCTTTATAAAATTGATAATACAAACGTAATGAACTTGTTAATATAACTTTGGAATAAAAGATAAAACAAAAGCAAGAAAAAGGTTATTTTTTATACAGGGCTTAATCAAAGAAACCACAATAACGGAAAACATCAAAAAATATTGATCTGACGATTTTAAGGAAATGAGTTACTTGTCCAAGAATTTTAACAAAGAAATAAACTGCCGCCTAAAATTTCATTTCAAGAATTTTTTATATTGACTCAGATATAATTTATATGTAAAAATAAAATATCGATTGATCAAATGAATGATAATGAAATTTCAGATATATATCAAGAAAAAAATAATGTAATACTGCGTCTATCAACAATACAAGTAGTTACAAGTTTAATGAAATTGAAGTAAACTTCTTAGAAAAACAACAGGGAAATTATTTTCCATATTGAAAAAATTCAAAAATGGGCCCTAAAAACTGTAATTTTGAAACAAAAATGTCATCACTTTATTTGATAAATTAAGGTTTCAAGTAAGGATTTTATTTAACATGTATTTCTAATATACTGGATATGAAATATTACAGAGTGAGCAGTTTGAAAAAAAAAATAGCTTTAAATTATAGCTTCTATTCTATTTTACGGTCCCTTTGAGTTTGTAAAACTTATTAAAACATTAAAATGCAATTAATTGAAAATAAAATAATCGAAAATTTATGAGAAAGTAAAAATAAATTACTTCAGGAATAATATTATACCCTCCCTCTTATATTTAAATATGACTCATTTTTTTTGCAATCCAACGGAAAACACACACAAAAAAATGTCGAAACTTATATTTCTGCAATGAAAAAGGTACTGACATGTTATCCCGTTAACTTTTCTCATATTGTAAGAAAATCATTTTTAAATGTGCGATAAATAGCCAATTATTGAGAAATGCTCACGCAGACACTCCAATAAAGTAATTTACTTTTTTTAATATTTCTTCAATACAATGCATAGTGTTTATAAGTTATGTTTTGTGCATTCTTTCTACAAACTTCAATTATTTTCAAGTGAGTCACAGCTATAGTTTCGTCGATTTTTATACAGGTGTATGTACATAAAATAACGAAATATTATTGAAGTCGACAAACTCTAGACTTTAAAAAACATCAAGGTATGGTATCTAAGTAATCTGATTCACATTTAAATGACGCCGTGTTTATGAGAGGATGACTTATTCATCGCGGTTTTAAATGATATTATGTTTTGAAAGGCATAATATAAATTCTAAACTATAAATTCCTTCAATAAATTTTTAGCAGTAATTTTTCACATTTTTTAAAAAATTCCTTTCATTTCATTATGCTTTATTTCATGACATATTATTATCATAGCAATGTGCTTCTTAGTCACTTCATTGGTTATCTGTCGAACACTTGGCGATATTTTTTATTATGACGATAAAATTAACAAGCTAGATCGTATGTATTCCGGGAAGGATTTACTATTATAAAAACTTTTTTTTAAATGTCTTCTTCATTAACAATACTTTATGATTTTAAAGGTAATGTCAGTGACTAATATTTTGTAAAAATTAATTACATAACAAGTTTGTAAGTCTTGAATTAAGTAATAATATTTATACGCCTATGACATATCAGTCAGTCAAATTAAGCAAAATTTTGCATGTTTTCCTTTTAATACATTTTAAGACTTATAAACTTCAAATTAAATAGCACTTTAAATGTTATATTAAATTAAATAAAACATTTAAAGTGTTATTTAATTTAGAGTTTATAAGTTTCTAAAAGAGAGATATTTTTTTAGAATCTAATTCTCATAAAAATGTCTTTATAATAGTTAAATTAAAAAATAAAATAATAATATTTTAATAAAAATTATTTAAAAGTCATTTTTTTAATTTAATACTTTAAGATTCATTTTCGTATATGATTCGTCTAAGGCATTTCTAGCATAGAACTGTTTCAGAATCTTATATTAATCTATATAAATATTAAAAAAATTCTCATTTGCCATAAAAAGTATTTAATAAAAACCTTCAACCAAAATATTTTCATATTATAAACAATTGCATACGTATTCACAAGATATTAAGTAACAATCGTGTTTAGAATAAACATTATTGTATAAATATAGCTTTTTATAAAAATTAAATAATAGATTAATAAAACAAATTAAAAAAAACAAGAATTTCCTTCTGAATATTTGATTTTCTGCATTAACATATTATATAATTATAACAAAATATTTTTTAACTTACTCCACTGTTTGTGACATATCCAATAAAGACTGGCACTATAAATCCTGTGAAATTGCCGATACAATTTGTAATAGCCATTAATGTTCCTAAAATGAAATTCTTTTTAGTTAAAAGTTAAAATGACATAAAAATGCTTTGTATAGTTGCAAAAATGAAAGAAAAATGCATTATTAATGGAAATATAAATATGTTAAGATCTCAAACATTATGTTTATAAACGTAGTTGAGTAGTTTTTTTTAATTTTAAAATAGTTCTAAAATAATTAAATTCATAACTTTATAAATTTTTGATCAACTTCTTAGCGAAAAAAAAGCATTATTTTCCACATGAGCCTGATGTTCTTTTAAGCTTTTAGACAAATTTCTGTTAAAGTTGATTTCTTTCAATATGCCTATTTTTTGATAATATCTCATTAAGTTAATTTATAATTTCAACAATGGTAATTCCTTCAAAAAATATTTATATGCAGAAACCGTATAATTGCTTAGTTATTATTTTGTAGTCAGATAAAAGAATATAACTTACCGGCAAACTCTGGACTCATGTCTACGTGTGTTATAACAAAACCCGAATACACGAAACCATTTAGACCCATAGCCATGCAAAACATAAACATTATTGCAATTGGTGAACAACCAACGAACGCCACAATCAAAAGACATATCCCTGGTCCATAAAAACCTGAGTGGTTAAAAATAAATATATTTTAAAACTCTTTTCTTAATTCTCATAATTAAGAAGAAAAAAACAAAAAAGTTGTAGCTTGATTTTACTAAAACAAATTTAAGATGAAAAATAATAACATTCTTTATAGAAGTTTTTCTTGACCGTAAATCATTGCTGAAAACTCAATGACTGTGACCATCAAACATCTTCAGCTATAACACATGATCAACAATTTAAATGACCAAGAATATCCATACGTTAATCTGCGCTTTAGGTCCCCTACTCTGCCAACTTGGCGATAAATGCACCAAGCGTGGTAAACCGGACGTTTTTAACCCTAATGAGCTCATTATGGCAGCCTCCTGAGGAAATAATTTGAAGAGCTTTTTCGCGCATGCTCATTAATTACTCTTTTGTTTAAGCCTTTTAATTGGTCGCTAATTAAGTTTCACTTTGAAATAGCGGTAGAATTTTCGCCATGGCATGTGTGATTTTGAAAACTCGCCAAGTAGGGGACCTAAAGCGCATTTTCACCTATCGATGAATTGGCATTGTCTTTTTTCCTTATTAATTTAAGCTTCAGGATTGATTAAAGCAAATCAAACAACTGCAAAAAGTAATAACTAAACCATGAAATTTTGACCTTAAATTTGTATTGTGTAATGTGTAATAAATATGTGTTGGTATTTCATCAAGATCAAATTAAGAAGATCAAATGACATCAAGATGATCAAAACAAGAATATGAAGTTTTAAGTATGCAATTGATTTATTTTCTGTGCAATGCTTGTTCTTAACATTACGTTACAATAATTTAAAACCAAATATTTTTATTCTCTTTCTTGTGAAAACACTTAAAATTCTACAAATATATAAAAAGAAATGCTATACACATAGATAAGTATAAAGCTTGAAAATCAAATTATGATATTTAGAATTTAAAGGTACTTAAGTTTTAAATTATTATAATTACACAATTATAAAATATTTTGATTCAAATTTTCATCGAATTAGCTTAATTAATAGCGTTTTATTTTGGAGACCTCATTTTTAGAAAAATGTATTCCTTTTCTATTAGATAAACGTTCCACACAGAAAATCAGTACAAGCAAAAAACCTTTGTTATATCAATGGTATAAAATCTGCATAAATAAATTAAAAAATTTGGTAGTAAATAAAACATGCCATAGAAAATTTTTATATTTCCTATTTAAAAATTAGAAAACTTTTATTTGTAGACTGATTATGCAACATAATGATAAATTACTAAATTTAATTTAATGTTTTTTAAATAGCTCATAAAATCAAAAAGAAGTCTTCAATTTTAGTTTCATTTAAATATAGACTGTACAATCAAAATAAGACTATACATGTATTACCAGGATTTATATATAATTACATAATCTTTAAAAATAATCTAGAATTTATTACAATTCTTATATAGTCTTGTTTTCCTGAAAAGACTAGAAAATGTGTTTATTTGTTACTTATACATGAAACTGTTTGACATACTAGTTGGCAAATTTTTATTCGTGTTTATGTAATAATATATTATAGCTATAATAATTATTAATAATTTATTTTAGGAATTTCATAAATAATAATTTATGTTGTGAATCTTTCTCATTAATACTCTTTATTCTGTAGACTTAAAGTAAAAATTCTTTAATAACAAATTCTTTAAATAATTTAAAATATAAATTTTACTGAAAAAATTTTTTATCTTAGCAGAAACTTTATTAAATTATTCAAAGATAACAATTACCAACGGAATTAAAAATTTTCCTAATAGTTGTAATGCCCAAGCGTCCTTGTTTGCGAAGTTTATCAGCCACATAACCTGCCAAGAAGGTCATTAATGCACTCACGATATTTGGTAAAGCAGACAAAAATCCATTCTGAAATGAATGATATTATATTATATTCAATAGAAAAAAATTAAGAAAAAATATAAAAAGAAATGCATTTGTAATATTTATCCTACTAATTTGTGGAGAAATCTTCATTCGCAAATAAAACTTAGAAATTCAAAACCGGAAAAGATACACAAAAGCTTAAAGTTTCTGAGCGTTATTAATAAAATCAAATTGTCAATGCCCTTTGAAATGTAAATATCATTGTAAGTTTGCAGTGAATGCATGATTAATAAACAATGTTTAAGACTGCAATGTTTAGACTGAGCAGCTTACAGATCTCAATAGCGGTCGAACAACTGATCTTAGAAACGATCAGTTTTAATTTTGTGAGCTTCCCATTCGCACTGAGCGGAATATTACATTGTTATTTCATGTAGAAGAAATGGATTTTAAAGAATAAAATGGGACAAGCCAAATCATGGATTGCCAATTTTGTAATGTGAGTGATCTAGGGATTATCCACGATTCATTTGCAAGGCAGTAATAAACTTTGGAGCTTTATTTCATTGAATGAAGCAATATTAGAACATCATGTAATTTTATTATTATTTGATCTTATGATTCGCGTTGAAGTATGTTGCTTGCAAATATTCCACTGATTAGAGTTAGCTGAAACTAAACTATTAACACTTCTTATTATAACACGTTACTAACCCATTTAATATTGTGGCAGAACTAATTATGATATTTAATGAGCAATATTTTTGTTAGAAGCCAGCATATTATCATTAAATTGTATAAAAATTTTCCATTGCATTCTAAGATGTATGAAAATTTTAAAAACTGAAATCAATTATATACTAAACTTAATTTTGTATTAAATTTTATCTTAAATGGCTAGAGAAATCCTGCCTAATAATTTTAATAATAGCATCCGCTATTATTAAAATCATAACTAATAACACCCGCTTATATTGTTTCTCATCTTTTATTAATTTGCAACGCAAAAAAATAATGTTGATTTTATATATTTCGAAAAAGTAAAGAGAGAACAAATTAAAGATTAAAAATATTTGGGGACAACAACAATCGGATAATTTAAATAGTTTTAGGAAATGTAAACAATTGAAATACCTGTTTCAAATTGAAATGAAGTACATTGCTTAAGTATATTGGTGTCTCTGTGATCAGTGTATAATTTCCCCAATCTTGACCTATGTGAGCAAGTACCAGCCCCCAAACGGGAAGTGAAGTCAAAATTTTCTTCCATGGTATTGGCAACTGCAAAAAAATAAAAATAAATTTAAAAAAAACAGTTTATAATTAGAAAAATTAAATTATTTATTAAACTGTAAATGAGTTAGGTGCAAATCTACCAATTTTTTGAATTGGCTTTTATTAAACTCCATTAGTTTGGCCGTGGGCTGAAGCGAACATTAAAAACACTGGTTAGACTATATTTTAGGGTGCCCCTTTGATTCTCACCAAGTTGTCATCGCTATTGTTGTCATCGCCAAGCTGGGCAAAACCTAATCATATTTTGATTGCAACAGAGCAATTGATTGTTCTGTGCTAACAAAAATCACCATGTTTGCCAAGGGGGCCCCCTAAAATATAGTTTTACCAAAACACTTTGGTTTTCAGAGAAAGTAAAAACCAAAGTGTTTTGGTGTTTTTGAGTGTTTTTGCCAATATGATAAATGAAGAGGAGATGAACAGTAAGTGCCTCAGCATCATAACATTCATGAGTAGAATATGATGTCGGAGGCTGACCTGTTGGGCAACATAAGATGGGTGGTGACAAATTCTGCTGAATTGTATACTTATGAACACTTCTATCATAATTCGGCAATGTAATCTGCAGTTATTATCAACTGAACCCACTACCTGTAGTCCAATTTATTTTACTAAGCAAAGCATCTTCTGATACCCTTTACCATTAAAGATGAGTGAAAACTCAATTATAAGATTTCTGCTTCTAGTCTCGGAACAACTTTGATATACCCCCCCCCCAAATCGAAAATCTGGCGACTTTTTTTCTCACCAAGCCAAATACCTATTTTTAGTGCCCTTTTTTCACGCCAAAATGGATTCTCGCTAAATACAAAACTTTTAATAACAAAAAAACTTTAAAAAAAAAAACCTCAAAAAATGGTACAAAATACTAGAAAATACTAAATTTGACAATAGCAAAAAACCTAAAAGCTGAAAAAACTTAAATTGGCAACACCAAAATAAGAAACAGCAACCCTAAAAAGTCCGTAGGGAGTGCCAGATTTGGCGTTTAATTTTTTTTTTTTTTTTTGGGGGGGGGTATATCAAAATTGTTCTGGTCTCTGGTAAGCCGGTTTTTAAATGAAAATGTTTGATCTTACTTCATATTACTTAACTGCAAATTTCAATAACATGTAAGCAAAAAATTTTATAATTTTGTAGGGAGAATATTCTTACCTTTTTCTTGATTTCATCTCTTCCTTTTAGGATGTATTTTAGTTCTGCTTCTGTTATGTCCGGATGTTCATCAGGGGATTCATAAACAAAATAATTCCAAAAAACGAACCAGATTACACCGATTGCTCCTACAATAATAATTTAATTATTTTTTAAATACACTATTCTATGAACTTATATTCATTTGATAATGAACTGATTTATAAATATGACCCTTTTTAAAGCTTGAATAAATGGATTTATTATAACTTTTGCGTTAAACTCTGATGATATTAATTTAATTCCATTTCTCGTAGTTTTATGAAAAATGAGAAAAATTGGCTATATATATATATATATATATATATATATATATATATATATATATATATATATATATATGTAAGTATGTATATCTGAGGTGTTCAGTAGGAGAGAAATTATGCTGCTTCACGAGAGAGATAATTTAAAATTACATGTTTCGTTGAGACTCCCAAGAAATTCTCAGAACTAGAATGGAAAATTCTGCAACACCTATCATAGACGCCGTACCTTAATCTCTCTGATTATTGTTTGTTTTTGTTCTTATAAATTTTCTTTCATGGCAAATAATTAAAGAAAAAAATGAAGAAGTCATCAGACTAGTACTGATTCTAGTTTTTGATTCAAGGAATAAGAATTTTTTTCTTAAAAATAGAGTATCCAAATTGCCATCACGTTGAAATGAAGTCTTAAATAGTGAGGGCAGTTTCATTATTTAATAAAATGTATTCGAATTATAAAGCTTGAATAAATTATGAGCTGAAAGTTAACAAACATGTCGCACAGGTACAGTATACGTAGATAACTCAAAATTATACTAGAATATAAAACAGCTAAAATATACAAGAATCCAGACTAGGTATAGGGCATTGAAAAATCATGAGTTCTATTTAGTGCAGGTATCGTTTTAGGTATTGAGAAAATCCAAGACAACCCTGGAATATTTGAAAAATATGCAAATATATGTTTAAACAAAAGCTCATATATTTGTCTGTAACACATCCAGTGAAAGCAAATTTAAATACAGTCTTTGATATCTTTACTTCCTTTTTGTTTTTATGTATACGAATGATTAAATCATGTCTTTTTCTTATAATATGTTATTTCCTTTTTGAATTTTGAGTTTTGTAAACCTAACCTACAATCTTTATTTATATGTTGCTCCATAATAAATTCTACCAGTTAATGTAAAATGTTTATATAACTGCCATGTGGGATAAAAATATATTTTTTTGATTTGTGCAACAGTAAATAAAGTTATTTTTGATGATTCAAATATTGTTTAATCAAATAAATAGCTTCAGTGTATTTTAAGCAAAATTATTCAAATATTATCCATACCAAAGTTAAAATCAATTAAGCTTCGAAAATAATGTATAAGCTTCAAGAAATTCAACATTGAAAACAGATTCATGTTAAAAAATAAATTACATTACAACTGAGGAAGGTAGCAAAAAAACAATGATGCCACTAGAAAAAAAAATTGTTAATCAAGACAAAATAATCTTCTATTTACTCCATTTCCATGGAGACACATGCATTTATTAAATCATAAAAATAGTTTTTATTAAATTGTCATTAAACTGACAAATTGTAATTATAAATATGTTGATGTTGTACGAGAATACATATCTTTTCTTAGCTCAGAGGTGATTTCCGGTTTCAGTTATGAGAAGCAAACCAGTGGGAGTTTTCGATACAAGGATCGAGCAGAAGACATCCTAATACTTGACTCAGAGATATCATTTCACTTGGAGGACATTGCGCCTATTTGACGTCTCCAATCACTTTTAGTGAGCACTACGCATCATTGGTTAAGCCAGAATTTAAATTCACTACTTTACGATTGTATAAACGACGCCCTAATTTTAATTAGGTTATCTCGGCTGCATTATAAATGTGTCATTACTTGATGAAATCAAAAAATACTTCCTAAAAATAAATACAAGAAATCGAACACTATATGTAAGATGTTTAAAAGAAGGGCGCGAATATTCATGGATATTTTTCCGATTTTGATTTATAGGAAACAAAATTATGCTTATCACGAATCATTAAATTTTATCAAATAAATGTCGAATAAAATCTAAAAATAAAATAAAGTGATCCACAAAAATCTGGTTTATTAAAACATTTTTGGAAATTATTGAAATCCCTTCAATATTGTAAAATACAACTTTCGCTTTTATTTTAAACTTCTATAAATTGTGAAATTTTATTCTTTGGGTTGAATAAGCTTATAATAACTATAATGTTAAAAAGATTTAAAAAGTATAAATTATTCGGAAGATTCAAATTATAATAACATCAATATTTTCATTTCATGTTTTTAAAACAAAAAATTTGCATGGTAAATGTTATATTCCTGAATTCGTTGTTAGTTGCATTTTACCGATATGAAATGCAATTTTTATTTTATATCAAATTTTGATTACTTAAAACAATAGTGGCAATTTTCAAACAATTTTCATCTTTAAGAACGCAATAAATAATAGCTTAGATTAATGATTAATTGATCATATGCATAAAGACTAATAAAAGATTTATAAATAATCTTTGATAACTGTGAAGGATTAACTGTATAACGGTCCTTCACAATTAAAATCCTTCCAAAAAAAATTCCACTATAAATGCATTATTTATTGCATCATTTTCAAAAACTTAAATCTATTTTTATATATTTAATTCAGTTTTTAAAAAAAGTGGTAAATGATGAATGGCTTTAAAAAAAAAACATCATAGCTTTAAATAAGGATCCTAACAAAATTTTTCTCACAGGAATGTATATGTTCATGATGGGTACCTAGTACAACAGTCTCAAATTCTCGCAAGGATATTTGCAAATATAATGGTCTGGCTGATATGGATTCGAAAATAAATAAAAATCTTTGAAGTTATCTAACCCACTTACCGAATACATAAAAGACTGATGGCCATCCTCCAAGGAAAGGTGATTCACAAAGAAGACCGGAAGCGGAAAATGAAACTACAGCCCCTACGGTGCATCCGGTCCAGGAAATGGCTGAAACCCGACTCCTTTCCATCATGGGCACCCAGCGACCAATAAGAGTATTCATTGCTGGAAACATGGCAGCCTTTGAAGAACCAAAACTTTCATGAAGATAACAATTAATAAATTTATATATTAGTTTGGGGAAAAAGTTATCCATTATTTTTTCGGTAGACGTCTGTAGTGATCGCTACCTCGTGAGGTATCCATCAAACAATTTCAGATTTATGCTCGTTGGAAAGGTGACATTTGACACTAAAATATCCTCTTGCGGTTTTTTGTTTAATTAATTCAGTTACGAGTACAAGGTTTTAAAAATGGAAGACAACAAACAGAAAATTCGATACATTTTCGTTTTTCTCTTGTAACGGTGAAAAAGATAGCCGGGTGGCTAAAATTGTGAAAGGTGTTTATCGTCCTATATAAGACTGTAACAACTAGTTACGCACAATTTTGGTTTCATCGATTCCATTTGGGTATTTGGATGCTAAAGATGCACCTCGCATGGATATAACATCGTCGAGAATGTCTATAAAATATCAAAAATTATCAAACTTGACAGCATGTCAGCAATCGTAGCTCGCACAAGACCTAAAAATCTACATGAAAACTGTTTTAAACCTTTTTACAAAGCGAATCTGAAAGAAGTTACAAAAAGTTCACGTAAACATAATGGATTTCTTTTTCCCCAACCTAATATTAAATACTATACAAATGGTCATTTTATTTATTCAATTATTAGAAAATAAATTGTATATTATTTCTAAAAAGAAAAATACCTTAATTTAGGAAAATAATGAATATAAAAACATTTTTTTTCTAATTAAGATTATTTATGAATAAAATAAAAATCTTGATTTTTCTGCCACAAAATTATTCGCCGATATAAATTTTATATAAGGAAAGTAACAAAAATTTTTTGTTGAGACTTTCTTAGATATTTACTTTGGTAACAATAATACTTGTAACAGATTTTTATCAATCATAATATCTCTATTTTAATGAGTTAATATTACACATATTGGGTTTCCGACCTATTTAAATGCATATTCTTCACAGTTTTTATTTAAAAAAATCACATTAATTTAATTTAAAATGATTCCCAAAATGTAATCGTTATATAAAATGTTATAAAGAAAGAACAAAATAATATTTGGCAATGTGAACACAACATTTTTAACTTTGTGAAGAATAAAACTATAAATTTTGCGTTTTAACACATCTAAATCAATATTAAATCACTAGAATTTATGTTAGTTTGCAGTAGCGTATTTTTTTATGTTATATTCTAATGCCCAAAACTAAATTATAGTTTTATATATTTGCGTCAATCTGAAATACATTAATATCAGTATTCTTTTTATTTCTTTATTCTGATTGCTGATATAAATTTGTTATAATTTTAAAGTTATGCATATAAATTTGTTATAATTTGAAAAAAAATTTATTTGAATTTATATAATGCTAAGGTTACTTTGAATTTTGAAGTTGCATAGAGAAGCCGATTGATATGTAAAGTAAGAATACAGTTTAATAGTATGTGTTTCTCTTTCTTGGGAAATAAAAGCTACCACCAGATGATTTTTGCTGTCTAATCAGAAATAATTCCATATAGAATAAATTTTAGTTAGGAAAAATAGAGTTTACGCAAAAATATTGTTTTCTATGATTATATTTTCTACGAGAGTAATTACGTAGATTTCGTCTAATTCCGAAAATGAGATTAGTGCGGTATAAACACGCTTTTCCTCTATTCCAAAAAAAAAAAGAATGGATTAAGGCAGTTAATATTTAGAAACATTTATTGACAAAAATGCATTGATACCAGACCAATATTACTTTGAACATTACTTAAATTTCATAAGTATAACATTAGAAACCTAGGTGTTACTCAAATATTTCAGAGTAGCCTTTTTATACATAAATGCTTATATAAAACCTTGTATACATAAAAGTTAAGATGTATTAATTGAAATAATACTACTATTTGCAACTTGTACATCATAAAATTCTAATATTTATTTTCCGATTTTATGGAACTTTATAAGGCATTGGTGGTTATAAAAAGGTATTCAATTGGAGAAAAATGTGAAATTCTTCAATTCTACGTGAAAAATACTGAAATGAAGTGTCTGAGCAATTTATATACATATTGAAATAATGTATATATAATATATACATGAAACTTCCATAAATAGTTTTAATTGAAATTTTACCGATACAACAAAATAACCAGTTACAACATATATTACTAGCTTAATTATATAATTTGAGAATTAAAATATAAAAGTTCTATCGAAATTTTGATAAACTGAAAATGCTATTTTTAAAAATAAATTGTCTATTTATAAACATAGAAAAATGCAAAACATTTTTATGCAATGCTGAGTTCATTAAATCAAATAAGAAATAAGATTTAAAGGAAATTTTTAAGAATAAATTAAGTATTTAGCATGTTAAATTTAGAAGAAAATTGCTTATTTTATGGGTTGGTGATTAAATCCCTTATTATACAAAAGTAGTTATTTCAAAGATTATAATCTTTAATTATTGCTTATAATATCTTCCCACCTTTTTTTATGTTTTGAATATGTTCATTAAAATATTTTTTAAAAAATAATAGTTACTATAAAATTTTGAAAGTAATTTTATGAATGACACCAAACAAAATAAAAATATTCTTAATTATTTATTTAATATTGAAAAAGTAATCGCTTTTTTACCTGCCCAATACCTTGTAGTGCACGTGCTGCAACCAAAGCCCAGATGCTCCATCTAGCGGCAATAGGCGTCAGTAATGTCAGTACGGATGTTGCGAGTATTCCCAGACCAAAATAATGCTTGGCATATTGTTTTTCCGCCAATATGCCAAGGGGGATTTGCACAGCCACATATCCAAAATAAAATGCTCCTAAAGCGATATGTTGATGTTTAGAGTCCCAATCAAACTCACCTTGCTATCAAAGAATAAAAAGAATAATATAAATACACTAATTTATTTAGATTCAAAAATGTTTCATTTGATTTTTGGGGCAAATTACGGAAACATATTTCTGTCTTATACAAAACATAAGGACGCAAAAACTTCTAAAACACTTGAAGCATTTTATTGCTTCAAAAGTAATTATATACTTTAAACTTTATTAAAAACACTTATTCTTCACAATACAGGTAATTCTACATGATAAGTAATCGGGGCAATTAAATTTAAAGGATTAAGACAATTAGTTAAGTAGTTCATAACTAATTGTCTTAATCCCCTAAAGTGTATTTTACTGATTTTCTCCAGTTTTGAGAGTTCATTTGTTAAATCATGTGTGAATACCTTTAAAAACTAGACACGTTGCAAGTGGAACGCTAACTATAGCATAATAGCAGGAATTTTGAGAGATACTGCTAATATTTAAGCAGTGAAATTAACATTGGACTTAAAAGCATTTTTTCTACTTAGAATTTTATTTAATTCATGAGGTTAAAAAATATTTTTTCCTAAATTCACAATAATAAAAAAATTATATTAAGAATAATAAATTTTTTGGCTAATTTTTTAACAATTCTGTGTACATTGTTTTTCAAAAAAAATTTTTAACAAATGACTTTAATGTGCTTTAAGCTAAATTGATAGAATATTGATGGTTTATAAATATATGTAAGCTTAAATAATAAGCTTACATATATTTATTAAACATTTATTTATATAAGTATAAATATATGTATGTTTTATAAATATATGAGTTTATTATTCAATTTTCAAAGATGAAAAATCTCAATTCAATACATTTATTTATAATCCCGGTAACTTACAATCGTTTTTCTTCATATTACAGTGATTATATATATGTGATTAATATGAAGCTAAATAGTTTTATTTGACATGTCAAAGCATATGTTAATACGACTTATTAAATGTGTAAACTGTAATTCAAAGTTGTT
>JAPDSC010074082.1:0-12868 GCA_026290005.1 Latrodectus geometricus | reverse complement strand
TTAGGCCATAACATAGCATCAATATATTACACGAATCACAAGTGATACATTTTGTTATTTTGTTTTTGAATATGATTTTAAAACCACAAAAATTTGTGTGAGGTGCATAAAATTATCTTACATACATTTTAGTGGTAGCTAAAAGTCTGAATAACATTGTTGAAGGAAGTAGCAAGCATGTATTATATATAAATTGAACCCAGTTACAATCTTAAGCACAATAGAATGACTATAACCTAAGCTCTTAAGATACTTCTCAAAAGGAAACACGTCGTGTAACGAATTTCATCATTACATAAATAACACTATTTTCTCAACTCTTTATTTCCTCCATTAAAAGCGGTATTTATACCTCACCTCTATTTGGCGCCCTCTGTTCCATCGGAAATTGGATTCTCTTTCCTTTCGTGATGCCAGAAGTGAGATTTTATGACTACTGCTCTTGGCAAAGTGCTTGGCGGGAAAACTCAATCACCATTCGTTTCCCGCCCAGTCTCTTGGCGGCCGGGAAAAGAGGGGCTTTTAATTACTCTCCCATCCAGCTCTCGAAAATCCCACAATTTCGGACAACTAACAATTTGAGGAGCATGGCCTCGTATATTCTATTCGGAAAGTCTTACGTGGAATAAACGAATACCTAGAATTATTTTTTTCACATAAGTCGACAGAGGAAAAAATACTCAGGAAGAAATGAATAAGGAAAATATATAAATAATGATAGAGTTTGATTCCTAAATCCCTTTACATTATTATTAATGGATACAACATTTATTAAGTCGGAAAAAAATTCTGCTTATTGTTTTAGAAAAATTGTAGCAGATTTCAGAGCAGAAAAAGGGTGCGTTTAATACTTAAATCAGTTGAAGACAGTTTTGATGAGATCGGTTAGGTACATTAAATGTTCAATATACTCATCCGTTTTTGTGACAGATTGGAAAGACAATATCCAGTTTAGAAATCTAATTTGCCACTTAATTTTGTGTCAAATCTAATGTGACTGGGTTTAGTGGTTTATGTGAACATAAACAGAGGCAACTGGAAGTATAAGACTATAATATGGCTTAAGACTCATTACTTAAACGGCGGTAGCATTTTCGTTGTAATCAGAATACTCTGAGATTAATCTTTAATCTTGACCATAAGCCGTTGTTTTCATGCAGCATTTGCGCTGACACGTTTTCTTTTATAATAGAATAGAATACGAAATTAAGTACACTTATACTTTGATAGAAGCACAACATTCACAATCAAGAATCCATGATTGTTAGTTTTCTTTGTTATCAGTATTTACTCACAATTTGAATTTCTGTTTAAAAAAGGTAATTAAAAGTTTTTCTTATGAGATCTTTTATTCATTGGATTGTAAAAATATGAAATGGATACTGAGTTTTGTACGCTTGCTACTAAAATGTCCAACCACTTGACAGGGGTTTTTCTACCAATAAATTAGATCGGTTACCACAGTTTAGAGGTAGGATGCAGCGCTTCGAAACGGAAGGTCCTATTTTCTATCTTAATCACCATTAAAAAAAATGATACTTTTTGTACACATATCTGTCAAAGTGGGTGTTTGAGAGATTTCCTAGTTTTCTTCTCTGTGACACGTGAATATGTTTCAGCATGAATTATCAATCTTGCACATTGTAGTCAGTATGTGGTGGATGTTCAAATATTTTACAACTGTTTTCATTTATTATTCTGTGAAGGCTTTAACAAGTTAATTAAAGATTTTTGTTGATAAAAAATTTATTAAAAATCAATGTTTTATATATTCTTATTGAGTATGTTGACACAAAGATATATCATCATACACAGCTTAGAAATCGTTATTTAAAAGCGTAAATGCACCTTTAATAGCAGTAATAAAACTGCAATTTCATTTTTTGTGCATATGAGTTAAATATTCCAAACATCTATATTTCCATTTTACTTTTCACTTTCTTAAGAAAAATTTATATTTCACATTTCTTTAAGAAGATATTAATTACTGAATCATCACTAAGCAATACTTCATCAGAGTTGATTGAGAAATTCTTGGATTTTTGGTTTCGAATCTTTAATTTTTAAAATTACCATTAGAAATTAGATTGATTTTAAACAAATAAATATAAGCAATATAAAAATAATTAGGTAATAAAAACATTAGGTAGCTACCAATTTTTATATTCACCACTAAAATATCAGAAACGGAATGTCATCAAACTTGAGGAACATTTCATACTTTCACCCAACTAGGAAATTACAACAAGCAAATTACAAATGCATCCCTTGACAATAAGATTATTGAACGGGCGATTTATAGGAGCACTGAAAGTTACAAGAATTTTTAATGATCACACACTAAATGGTGCATTAAATTTAAACTGAAGATCGTTTTAAATCTTGATCTTCAGTTTATTCACATTCTAACAAGATTTTGGGTGTTTTGTTCATTAGCTGAGAAAGTAGAAAAGGTGTGATATAAACAAACAGAGCTTGATTCTTTTTTTCCACGTAATAGAAGCTTTCACATTTCTGATAGGAATACAATTAGAACTTTATATGTTTTAATTTTATATGTGTTTCTTTTGTATGAGAAGTTCTTTTAAGTTTCATCATCAACTGTGTTATAATTTCAGTTGCTTTTGAATATGCATCGAGAATTTTTCTTCTTATTTAAGAAAACCTGATTCCAGATTACTATTATGAAATATACGTATTTCCTTATCACGAAATGATTATACTAATTTGATAAAGGAATGGATTATTGAAATAAATTAAAAAATAAATATTTATTTCGTAAAATACTAGAAAAATTCTGATATAGAAACTTTTAATATATGTATATTAAATCTTATCTGATCATCTAAAATGGCGTCGGAAATTACGATAATAGAGCATAAATATTCTCGTAATTTTTTCTTAAATTAGTAGGATCAAACTTCTTGGGAAAAAAATTTTGTAAGACGATTGTTTCCTTCAAAGAAATCTCTTAAAGAATATAATTTATATGTAAAAGATATAATATATATATATATATTATATACATGTTTTTTAAATGGAATATTTATCATAAATTAAGATTTAAATAATTGGTATAATTTAAAAAAAATCGTTTTCAAAAATTAAAATTAACATTTTTCCATAACTATTTAAAGTAATAATTATGATCAAGTTTAAATTATTTTAAAAATAAAAAAAATTCAGACTTCATTTGAAGATTATAAAAAGGAGATCATATATATTCAGAGATCACATAAAAAATATACAGAATATTTTTTTTTAAATTAAACACACAATTCTTAGTATGAAATACCAATATTTAAATACCTACTCAATAAAAATAAAGGATAATAAATCCATATTATATCTAATTCATTCGCACTGTAAATTATTTTTGTGTTTTATTTTATTTTTATGGATTATGAAATAGTTTTTATGATATGACAATCTTGGATAACTAAGCTTCAAATGTCTGCTAGGTCTCTTCTCATTTCGTGATGGATGTCTGTAGAGATTCGAAATTTGGTTTAACTATTCCTTTCTGTAAAATCAGCCTTTGTGTGCCAAAGGTTACCCTAAAGAAATATTTTAGTTAAATTTTGTTTGCTCATAGAAAACTGATTTAATCGCAACTCAATGAATCACAAATATACTATATTGAACTGAGGACATCCAGGGGAGATTGATAGTAGACTCTCAAAGTCTTGCGGGGAATCAGTCTCTATTACTTATGCAACAGTGACTAAACTTGTTTTATAAGAAAAATGTTAAATTGACTTTCATGCGTAAAAATCTAGTATTTTATTTCGTAATAGGTCACCCCACACTATCAGCACTTTTCTTTCTTTTTTTCCGGATGAATTTCTTTGTTTTAAATCGTTACATCGTCATTGCCCACGGATCATTTGTCACACGTGCCGGACGGTGGGTGCACCTCATATCAACTCTAAGAGCACCTACAACACACAATAGAAAGGAAAGTTAAAAAAAAAAAAAAAAAACTCGCTTTCGCCCACGAGCTCTTAGGCTAGCTGCCCCGAGAATGGCCGGAAGTAATGAATATGAATTGCTTCCCCAAAGTTTTTTTTTTTCAAACTTAAAAACTCCCCTCACCCTACCACACCAACCAAAAAGAGTGTCATCTCTCATTTTGGAGTTTTATCTATTTGCACAAACGTCTCCCGCAGGGACCCTCTCGCCCTGCATAGGCCGAACTCTACCACATTAGGTGCGTAACGCGGCGGAAGAATACACTTATCTGGCGAACCTCATCGCGTCGCCAAACCCTCGTGAATATGAGTCAGTTGTGAAAAGTGTTCACACAATTGTCTTCTCCCTCATCAATATCCGGCAGAAGTCAAAAACAGACGCACCATGGCAATGGATTTGCAATGCACTGCTGCTAATGCAATCAGCGTGGAATCTAACTCTAAAAGTTGACTAATAACGAGAGAAGTTTGTCCGGGAGCATTATGATGTCATTTTCTTGCGCATTAGCTGCGCTGTATAACATTTTTATACTGTTTTAGAAGAAACTAATTCTTGATCTGCATAACTAACCACATACCGGCTTGTACTTGTTCTTTGGTTAAATTCTAAAATGAAAAGGATTTATGCATTGTAAACTTCAATCAAATGATGCCCAGTGTACAAATTCAACTCGCATGTTCAGGGTTACCACATAAGATATGAAAAAGATCAATGCACCAAATTCTCAAGTGTGTCACCTCATATAAAATTCTATACCAACCTTGAAACTGCTGAGGCTTGATTAGGAAAAGCGGGTTCTTTCTCGTTACCGGCTGGAAACAAGTTTTCTGACCTCCTCGTCAAAAACCCTAAGTGTTCACTAAGGAATGATCACATAAAATAGATTGCATAATTGGCAAACAAAATTGACCAAGGCACGTAAATTGAATTGCATTCGCAATGCCCCCAAGAGATATGATAGTTCCATGGATGGCAGGCCAAAACAGCAAGTATTTTGCTTTTTTCCTGTTTCCAAATTCTGCCAACTTACATTTTTAAGTTAAATCAATCTTTTATCTTAAGGATATATTCCATTTCATACAATAAATAGCAGTTGCATCATTCTTCCATAAAAAGGAAATTTGATAGCTTAAGTATATGATTTTCTTAATTATATATTGCATCTTAATTATACAAAGATTATGTTTTTCTTAATTAAGCTTTGGCTTAAAAAATTAAAAAAAAATCACAAAAATTACGATAACTTCCTAAGATAAATGTCAATCTTATGAAATTTGAATGTAATGTTAAATAATAGGTGTGAAAGAACTGAAATATGCAAAAAAGGGGGGGTTACATTTAGAATATATTATCAGAAAAGAGAATAAAGTAAGAACAAAATTTGCAAATTTTACCGTAAAATTGTGATAAGAGATCTGGGACACCAATTCGTAACTATGATTCCAAATATCGTTTAACCGAAAAACTGCAATGGAAGGATACTAAAGGCGGGATAAAGTCAGACAAATGTGTCCAGAAGGTTAAATGTGAGTTCTGTGGTTTGCAGATTTTGACAATTTCCAACCACGAAATAGACAACTAGGATGATCAGTAAAAGGCATCTATGCTCTACGAAAAGCACAGATGTCCGATATTTAAAGACATGCATATGGCACAGAGCCGTCACTTTGTCTCAACTTAGATCCTACCACTCTGTAATTTCCTGAAAATTGATATCAATATCCACAATTTGTTAATGGCTTTAGCAAGGTTGTATGTACACAAAGCGACTAGGCTTTTAGTCTTGTGCCATAAGAGAGAACAGTTGAAGTATAGAAGTAAGCGTGTCATAATGTCCACTGGATTGTTAATCAATGATTAGTTCTCTTTATAGCCCCAGATTAATTTCTTGAGTGATAGTAGGCATTCTCTCATTTTGGAAGAAACTGGAATCCATTATCATGGATTACATACCCATATAGAAATTGTATTCCTTGTTTCTATTTGTTCACACGTATATCAAGGGAATAGATGGTTTAGTGATGCTTATCTTGAACAGGAAATAATTCAGTTCAAATAGTAATTTGAATTTATCCAGGATGTTTGTGTTGCTACAGAAAAATGTTTAAATGCCCTCAATCCTTCTTCAATGACTCTATCCACATTAAGAACTTCTCTGTAAGAGAAAAGACTCACGTTTCTAATAACTAATAAATTGCCTAATTTAGAGTATCAATAATCATTATATATGTTACATTGCTAATAGGGGGAACCGAACTACATATTACAGGTACTTTGCTTATACCACAAATTAGACATCCGATTTATTCATTTATAAATAGGGTAATTTCAACAACACCATAAATATGAGGTAATTTCTTTTCAACTTTTTTCATATTTACTTAGGCATTATATATTGAGATTCAGTTCTTAAATTTTACCTCTGTTTAAATAATCACAAATTTTTTTAAAACAAAATGAAAATAAAGTATTTATGAAAACAAAGTAGAAATCGCTGTACAATTGTGCGCAGAGATTTCTACTAATCGAGAAAACTCTTTATAGAATAGTCCGCCCCTCCACCATCCCTTGGAGATGTTACCCACTTTTCAGAGTGGCTCCGGTGGTCTTTGTCGTCACAGTTCCTAATCTGGACCTCATTAGGTCCACCGTCTTCACTTGGGGAATCTGGAAAAATTGAAAAGCCAGCAGCCAAAGTTCAAAACGAACAAAATTAGAGAAGAATGCAATTTCGTCAAAAGCAGAAAAGCATGAAAAAATTTTATTCATCTCCTCTCATAAATAACATCAATGTCGATTAGTTCTGTACATCTTTAACTTACAACTACATTACAGGATCAAATAAATACATTTTTTAATTAAAGCCTGGAATTCAATAGAAAGTTTGAAGAATATACTTATACTGATTACTCATACTTTCCAGTTGCCCTCAGTGAAAGATCTAAATATTCCTTTTTTTTTCCTGATTCCGACAGGTATTGCATTGGGATTGACTACACGGAATGGAGTGAAATTTGTATCAAGAAGTCGGCTTTTCAATCTAACTTAAAATAAAAGTTGAGTTACAGTAATTTTAGTTACAGCTTTTGTAAATTACTTACAACATAATTAATGCTTATATGAATTCTCTGAAAAAGTTGATTTGCCGTGAAATGATTAATTTAAGTGATATCCCATTCCTTTCTTGAACTCTTCTCGTTTCAAGAAAAGCATGCGGTATTTTTCCCCGTTTGAAAATCGCCCTTTATTCGTTACCGTTGAAAATACAGAAAAAAATATTTACGGCAGCAGATCCCCTTCTTTCTACATATAAAAAGAGCCATAACGATATTTACTATTTTTTTGATCTTTAAAAAAGTTTTATTTTTACCTTTTTCAACGAATTCATTTTTACTTTTCCCAATGCGTCACTACTTGAGAAAGCAGTAAACTTATGTAATTGAAAGAGTCCCGACTTTAATATTTAGAAATTTCCTTAAAAAACAAATATTATGCAACAAATTTACAATCAAACATTATACATCTCATTTAATTTGCTTTTAGCTAATCTATACATGAGAGTTTATTTCATGGTGCGAAACATTGTTTTGAGAAACTTCTAATTAAATTATTTTATAATGTATTCATTTTCATGTATTAAACTGTAGAGCTTCGTATATTTTCATTTAAATTAAAATATCAGTCCAGGATTGATTTTATAAAAATTCTTTGGATATTTGTTTATTTTAGTATGCCATACAGAAAAAAAAATCTAGTGTACATGCTACATCTGTTTTACTTGCATTAATATAGAGATTGTTTTTTCAGTTCATAACTAGGAAACATTCCTGAAATTTAGGTAGATGTTTTCTCCGGGTAAAATTTAAACTAATCATGTGGCACGTCAGGTGTAAACTATAAATTTATTGAACCAGCTGTAAAATGATGTGAATGGAAAGCCGTGAAGC
The DNA here is from genome assembly GCA_026290005.1 of Latrodectus geometricus. Taxonomy (NCBI): domain Eukaryota; kingdom Metazoa; phylum Arthropoda; class Arachnida; order Araneae; family Theridiidae; genus Latrodectus; species Latrodectus geometricus. Next base: position 4,949 of record JAPDSC010074082.1, on the reverse strand, counting down.
AAGTACTTTCAGATAATTATCAATTAATTTAAAATTATATCAAAAAGGTTACACTTTTTATTAGAAAAGGATTTATTCTTCCATTTCGTTTTAAATTTAATAGCACACACATGCTAAAAAACATGAATAATGTATCAGTTAAATATTCTTACGTATTGTTATTTTTAGAGAATAATAAGTTTTCTATTATTGCTTAAATATTGATTAAAGATTTTTATCACCCCTAATTGTGGTTATTATCAAGAGTAAATTTGCATTTTATGTTAAAGCATGTTTTATTTAAGCCTCACGAACAACAATTGATGAAGGCTTTGAATATTTCCAAAAAAATAACTGGTGTTGTTTATAAAATCTGCTTTAAAGAACTTGAATATTAACTAGTATTTCATGAGATTCACGCCTAGATCAGCCAGAAGCGAAGATCGGATTGCTGACAGCAAAATTAGAAGAAAATTCTGAGACTATCTAAATTTAAATAATTGCAAACTAGAAGATGATAATAATACAAAATAAATATGTGGCTGGTTAGTTAAATTATGTTTTGAATATGTGTCTTCGAGTCGTAACAAAGAATCCGCAATTTTAAAAAAAATGTTTGACATATGATTATAGAAAAGATGGACAAATTTTCATCGTAATGGAAATACGCAATGCATACATAATTAAATATGTTTCAAAATTAAGAAGAGTTCATTGAATATATAAAATTAGAGTGTATTTGACACCGTGTAGGAAACCAACTAACATGCAAAAGCTGTTATAAGGTATTTGAACACCCACAGAATCATTGATTTTCAGAAAATGTTTCTTCGGTTGTAGGTTGATTGTATTCATGTATTGCACAAGGAAGAAAACCCAAAAAATTATCAACCACTCAACTTCCGAAACATGCATTCAAAAAGAGAAGCGCAACACATATCTCACATTATACAATGATACCTAGTATCTAGCCTGGGATCTTCCATTCTGATGTATGTTGGTCTAGCTGATGGCCGAATAGTAAGGGTTCCTGACTTCAGTTCACTCTTGGATTCGTTTCCTATATCGGGAAAAGATGTTTATGGTGGTTTGGAATTCCCTTAAAACTTTGAATTAATGTGAATTCTAGACTAATTAATGTTCTTCATCGAATTAGCAGCCATTTTTTGAAAAAGTGAGCATAGAATGAGAAAAAAATCAAACCAATCAGTCAAGAAGCATGTCTCATCATTAAACTTCGGTGACTCTTAATGGATATTTGCTACAAGAACAAGTAATAAATGAGTGGTGAAAATTTTTAGATTGTACCGATTGGGTTTTGGCTTACATTGCACCAATATGAAGCACCTGGTTATGTTAAATTATGAAGAAGTAACGTATCTGGTACACAAGATGCCATTCTTCATCTACACTACATATGTGAATGGACAGTAGAGCATACGGATGAGTAACATGCATGAGTTTTTTCAACAAGTCTTTTAGAGGCAAGGGTTGAAATCATATTTCCTCAATCCATTTGCCACAGCTCTAAGAGATGAATGTCACATCAAGTGAGAAAGTGATTGCCATTACCATCCATTACATTAATACCTTAGCTGATTATTTTGACAGAATGGATAAGCTAAGATTTTACAACTCTTATAAGAACTTTTCAGACTTTCAATGACCTTTGGTTTCTGTATTTATTATGGGTGAATTAATTGCTTTTCGGACTAATATGTATTACAAGAAAGGAAACGTATCTCAAAAAATGCGAAATTAACTGAGATTCCATCTTCTAAGAAAATTGATTTGAATTTGGTGCTTAAATGGATAACGGCACTTATTAATTCTTTCCAACCACTATTATTTTGCTATACAAAGTGGAAATATGTTGAACACCACAAAGCGGAAGAACTATAAATTAAGATGAAGCTCATTTAGGGGACCACATATTTAATGGTATAAAGTATTTCAATATACAATGCTTGCTGATTTCCAGAAAACTATTCAGATAATGGGCCATACACACTTTTTGTATAAAAAGAGATTTGGGCACCAAACTTCTATCCCGACAGATATATATAGAGAAAGTAGTCCACCTCTTGTTGTTAAACAAAGACCGGATTCAATACCATGATTTTCTAGTCTGAATGTGTGGTCCTACTGCATGGTCTTGATGAACGTGATTTTAAATATTTTCAAATTATTAGCTTTTTATTAACTTTAATTCATAGAGAAAATGGAATATAGTGCAATATGCTTTAGTTGGAATTCATGATATTCTCTTTATGTGTGAGACTACACACATAATATTAAATGAACATTTTATCCAAGACATGCACACTAGTTAATTTTTAATTGGATCACATTGATCTAACATATAATTTGATCTAATGAAGGAGTTTGATCCATAAATCTTGGGAACTTTTATAGAGACAAAGCAGCTAATGATCGTTGTCATCAATTACCGTACCGTGTCCTTCTCATTTCGTCTCACGACCCTACTCATAAAACATACCGCTAAAAGCAGTGATTGATCGCCCGAACTCTATTACTCCTGGCCGCCCTCACAACAAAGGCGAATCAATTCATTCCTCCTAACCAAGCTGACTCCACCGCTGCAAGCAAAACGGCGTCATTAGCAAACAACATAGTAGGGGAATTTGTTGCTAATGGCGCTGAAGTGTTTCATGAAAGGACTGTACACTGCCTGTAACGCATCCTGTAATAAGGCTCCTTCGGCGACGATGTTGGCAGATAAAATTTTAATGCCTCCGAGGCGTATTCTCCACATTATTTTCAGTTAAGGGGGGTAAAAGTACCATGCAAATTTTATCAAGAGGGAGGGTGTAAGTTCCATTAACACCTCATGAGGGTTGCTCTCCGAGTAACGATTTATGCGCGTAATGATGCAGTCCAGCGTTAATTGCGTCTGATGGGGGCCATGATAAAAGGCAGAGAATTGATTCTTCACTTTTGTTTATTATTTCCACAGAATGTTTTATTATGTCATTCCAATAATATAGCAAAGCAGTATGTATAATGGCAGTTGAGTTCTGATACGAAAATGGAAGTTACCTCTTGTTGTATTGGAGGACTGATAAATGTTAAGAAAAATAAAATAAGACGTACGTAGTCTTTTAAAACAACGTCGCAAGATAAAGCAGCTATAGGATTTTTTGAAATGTGAACAATGCCGTTTTAGAAAGACTTCTCAAAGATAATGACATATATTTAAATACCTCAAGAGATAAACTCGAAAAAATAGGAAATATTTACCTGAAAGCTCTAGTGAGAAAAAAAAGAGCGATATGATTTTCATCAGGAATATGGGAAGCTTTTACCCTTTAAGTTGGCAGCTTATGGTGGATATTTTTGGAGCGCTGTGTAGATGTTTATAAACACAAACTGAGAAATACTTTTAAAAGAACAATCTTGAATTTACTTTTCACAGAGTAGCCTTTGACACTAGTGGGCACTTGAAAGCTTCCCTATTCAAGGTTGTAATAAGGGTTTTAATATACTATTTACTGCTTTTACAAATAGGCTTTTACAAATATGAACACTAAGCAATTAAAATGAGTTCACTCATTTGTACTGAAATCTTGTTATAAAACCTTATCATTGATATAGAAGTTGATTAGTGGATTTCTGTTTTACCACTTACATCAATAAAGTGCTTTAATTGGTTAAACATAATTTTAATACTTATCGACTCAAAGTGATGTATATGCCATGCAGATGTCATCAATACGATTTTAGCTCATAATAACAAAATATCGTTCATTGGTGTTCAATACTGGGAAATATATTTCAAGCCAAAGCTGATAAGGCATTATGTAATTATAGCCTAATGTAAATAAATGAAAAAATAGCATTTAATCAAAAAGAAGAAAATCTACATTGACCTTTTCAACATATTCTATCTTAAATATTTTTAAATGATACTGCATTTATTGACAAAATAATTATATTTTTACTACATCATAGGATTATATTTCATTCAAAGAAAAATGGAACAAAAGAAAACAATAAGGTTATTACAACTTTACTAAAGATTTTCAATTTGGCTACATTGCTTGGAGAAGTTTCTGAACAATTCATTTTCTAAAATAATATCTGAAAAAAAAAAGTTTTTCGCTTCATTAGTCAAAGTGCAATTAATCATTAATTTTCTCCGTGTCATATTTTTTTCTTCCCGATACAATTCAATAAAAGGATTTTAATGATTAATTATTTTTAATATTAAATGTTTAAATCGCATGTAAAAAATTACATTTATTTTACATTTCATTTAAGTATTGTCTGAAGAATCTGAATTTTTCTTTTTCAATTTTTACAGATGACCTTCCACACTTAAATTTTCTATTTTAAGTCTTTTAACAATAATTTTTAATCGTTATATCGTTATTCAAGGTCTGTATTTCCGGAGGGAATTAAAATTTAAATAACAAAAATCTATCGAACCATTTCGATATAAAAATGCAGAGAATGAGTTTCAGAGCATGAAAACGTATTGAATTTTTAACACGCTAAGGAATGGTTTTCAGTATTTAATTATATATCATCATCGGAAGACATATAAAAATAAATTTAAAGACCAAAATGATTTGAATAATTAGTTTATTATAGTATAAATTAAAAATTTTTTTGGTTAAGTTGCTCTACGATCATTTTTTGAAAACGATGGCTAATTAAACCAGAAATTATACTTTAAAAAAGGATTTTGAAAACATCCAAACATTTCAGTCCAAGACAGGGTCTGGATTCTTAAATTATTCAATAGAATACCAAAACCCTATCCGTTCATCTTTCACCCTTGCACTGTAAGCTGCTTATGAATTCATCTGTGCATATTATTTTTGACGTCAACATTCCCTTTTCTCAATCAATATCAATAGTTTTATAAATTAAATTTTCTTTATGACTGAGATTATATTTGATGTTGACTTCACATGAATTGAGCACCCTAAATAAATACTATATAT
>JAPDSC010074073.1:0-17121 GCA_026290005.1 Latrodectus geometricus | reverse complement strand
CCATTAAACTCTTCGTATATTGCGAAGTTAAATAGGAATTTTTTTTTTAAAAAAAATTGCTTTTTCACACCACTTTAATGGGGTACTGCATTCTCTATTAATTCATTCTTTAATAAGATTAATTTTCTCGTTTATGTAATCATCGAATACTCAGTTGCAATAAAAGTTATATAACTTTAAATAGCGAAAAATCCATTTAATAAGATGATGAAGGAAAGGAAATGAAAAGAGATTACAAAACCTCTAACAAAAAAATCTTCCAAGTGAGTGGTAAATGAAGTTTTGCTTCACTCACGTTAAATACTTATAGAATGTAATACACATTCACAAAAATGTAACACGAGAACGCTTTCAAATTTCTGATGTTACCGCCTTGGATATTTGTAACATGAGAATACTCAACGCCTTGCCATTCATTATCACTTCCCATTGATACAACTCAAAAAAAGGGCCATTTAAAAATTAATGAGGCAAATATATCTTGCTAGAGGAGTTATTGGTATGTTAGCCTGCGTAGCTTGCAAAAAGGGGAGGAGCCCTTTTTTTCAATTACTGGGTTCATGCTGTCTCGGGTATTGCAAATAAAATTTACCCTGAGATCAGTTTCACGAAGTTAATTAAAACTAGGGGGAATCAAAATTTTCCATAACACGTTGTTTCGTCACAGAATATTCAGGAGCGCGTGGAGATTGGTTAATCAGTGTTGCGATAATGTATCATCGAACAACTAGGAGATAATTTATGTCATTAATAAATTTTCGAGCCTAGATTTCTCACCTATAGTCTTGATACGGCGTTGTAACAGCCTGAAGAGAAAAATCCTCGGCACAGGTGGTCTCAGAAAGCTCTAAAAGACCCTTGCTTAGGAAATCATAGATCAGACCTCTCTAAATTCTTCATAAAATGTAGTTAATACTTACACACATGTTAGAATCTATCAGGAATTTCCTTGCAGCCTAAGGGAACTCGACTCACTATATCCGTGTACCCTGAAAGATTCGTAAATGAGAAATTTAACGACTTTTTCTTTCATTTGACATTTTTGGATTTAGAAAAAATATTCTGTAACTCAAAATTATATATAAGTAGCATAATTTCATTTCCATCCAATATATGTGAACATTAGGTAAATTAAGCCTTCGAAAAAAAATTATATTAAACAAAAAATTATCCCTTTAACTTTATATATAACGAGTTACAAATTGTTAATTAACCAGATGCATAATTTTACAATATCGTATATTCGCGTATCCACAAAGAACACACACCATAATATAAAAATATAAATCTCTTCAATTATTTTAAATTGGTAGCCATATATTCTATAAGAAATAATTTCTTGTTTTAATCCGGTTAAACTATGTTAGTAAATGATATAAAAAAGCTTATAAAATGATATAAAAAGGCCTCGAGCCTTTAAAAAGAACGATTTATTTAATTCTTTCACGTTATTAAAAATATTTAACTTCCAATTTTATATATATATATATATATATATATATATATATATATATATATATATATATATATATGTATGTATGTATGTATGTATGTATGCATGTATATATTAGTTTGGGGAAAAAGAAATCCATTATTTTTGTTTGTAACTTCTTTCAGATTCGCTTTGTAAAAAGGTTTAAAACAGTTTTCATGTAGATTTTTAGGTCTTGTGCAAAGCTACGACTGCTGACATGCTGTCAAGTTTGATAATTTTTGATATTTTATAGACATTCTCGACGATGTTGTATCTATGCGAGGTGCATCTTTAGCATCCAAATACCCAAACGGAAAAGATGAAACAAAAATTGTCCGTAACTGGTTGTTACAGTCATATATATGACGATAAACACCTTTCACAATTTTAGCCACCTGGTTAGAATTTTCACCATTATAAAAGAAAAACTAAAATGCATCGAATTTTCTGTTTGTTGTCTTCTATTTTTAAAACCTTGTACTCATAACTGAATTAATCAAACAAAAAACACAAGAGAATATTTTAGTGTCAAATGTCACCTTTCCAATGAGCATAAATTTGAAATTGTTTCATAGATACCTCACGAGATACCAATCACTACAGACGTCTACCGAAAAAATAATGGATAACTTTTCCCCCAAACTAATATGTATATGTATATATATTACTTTATCCAAAATAACCCTATCATGAGACAGTAATAGAATCACGTTATTTGTAGTGTAAGACTTCAGTAGCCGCTATTAAATAATGGAAAATTCATTTCTATTTTTTATGTTTAACTATTGTGATAGATGCCTGAGAGTTTTCTGGATTTCTTTCCTGGTGAATATGACCCACTATCGACAACATATTCTCCCGTTGGGTAGTACGAAGTGAACACTCAAATGTCTTTCAAAAACATTATCCTATCCAATACACGGTACCAAACAAAAAAAAAAAAAAAAAGAAAAAGAAACGTTTTACTTATATATCATTTGAGTCCTTAATAATTTGGTCTAACATTTTAGCAATTTGCATTAAAATACATTAAATGGTTTTTAAATTTTAGAAAATTTTGAGTTAAATAATTTATTTTTTATTTTAATAATTTTATGTGAGATATTAAAAATTGGAAAAACTCAAAATCCGAGGAAATTTAGGGTGCATTTTCTATATATCACATATATATGCATGTGATACTAGAATAGAAACGCAATGATAAAATACCTTAGGCAGATGAATCTTAAGAGCATGGGTATGATTATAACCAGCAGTTTCGAGCAATTTTTTCTCGCCCCAATATATCCATTTTAAGAAAATGAAAATCATTTTAATGGTAAGCAATAAAATCATGGGAATCAAGTTTGTAGTAATTTGTTAAAAATATCAATTCTTAGACTTTGCAGTCTTAATGTGAGTTTATTGTGTAACGCGTAGAAACGAAATCATTCATTAGAATTTCAACCCATTCCCCATGAATATTTAAATTTTATTTTCACCAATCTATTCAAAAGTATTGTTGTTTAAAAGAAATAATATAAATGCAACTAAATTGCAATAACAGCTATTTTAAATTGCATAGAAAGATTGAAAAGAAAAATTTAAATGAACTCCCAATATACTTAAATTATAGATGAATTACATTTAAACTGTCATAAAACTGAACAAATTGCATATATAAATCAACCTAAAAATGTTTGTTCTATTGTTGATTCACAAACGGCTTGTTACTTAACTAAAAAAAGATTTTCCATAAAAAAAATTTTTTTTCTATGTATCAACATTTATGGCATGTACAGTATTTAAGCGACAGATGCAGACAAAAAAAATATTCTCACTGATAGAAGAACATTATGGACACAAATGATTTTTAACTGTGTCGGAAAAATGTGAACAAAAATTTAAGTTGAAACACACACATCTTCGATATAAGCGCAATATTTCATTCCTAAGCATTCTTTTGAAATAATTAGTCTTCTTAGCAGAATAATTAAAAAATATTTCTAATGATTCCAATAAATTTTTTTTCAATATATAACAATGTTTATGATTCAAATTAATCGATTCAATTATAAAAAAAAAAAAAAACAGTTCCTTATATTTTTTAGTATTTCTCAAAGTAGTTATTAAATTTAATGTTACCTCTTGCCAAAATATAATAAATTCTTTAACAAACTATGCAGACATTTTAATTAACATGCAAAAATATTTTTATCGTTAAATACTTTAAAAGCAACGTTTTTCAGAAATGGTCTCTTTATCTAAGCTTATTTATCAAATTATTTAATATTAAAATATTTACCTAAAATATTGCAATAACTTGGATGAACTTGAAGAAATTTATAGAGGAATTTAAAATATATATATATATATATTTTGTTCTAATTATAATACAGATTTTTACTGCCCATCAGTTGAGAATTAGCCCTTATGACACCAATAAACTTAAAGCGATAAATTAAATAATGAAAATCTATAAATATCCTGTATGAATTTACATATTTAAGATCACTATGACTTGAAAAATATATGTCACATTTTAACAAGACACATTAACATTCCGAATACCAATCAGTTATTTTCAAATTCATTTGAATGACTTGTTCCTGTTTGCTTTCACATATGAACTGCGCCAAAAAAAGTTAATGAAATTTTAAATATTTTCTGTTAATAATTATTATTTAGATTGTAAAAAAGAGAATAAGAGTAAAATAAAAAGTATAATCTTTAATCTGTTGACTTAATTCAGGTAAGTTAATTTGTATTTATTTATATGACCGTTGCTTTCGTTATTTTTTTCTTCGGTTAATTGCCAAAATCCTTTTTAACGTAACTTTGACAGAAATTTAATTACTTACTTTAATATTTTGTCATTGAGTGCGAAATCTTATGATAAATTTTTCTAAATTTTTTGTAGAATAATTTTTGCCTAAACCTTTTAAAAAAAATTAAACAATTTTAATTACCAACATCTTCCGATACCTTATTAACTTTATTTTGAATGTACGTTTACAACATTCGTCTATCTCAAAATTTTTAAATTTTACTTTCCAATAGATTATCAAAGGACAAGGTTCACTTAAAACGTAGGCATGATTTCTATTATGTTCACATCTATAAGCGTAGTAGTTTTACATTTAATATTTCTAACTTTTGTTTTATTTTTGCTACTGTGTAATGCTAGAAGAAAATAATTGTAAAACAAATCTCTTGTCAAATTAGAATATATCTAAACATAATAGACTTACAAATAAAGCTGCAAAATATTTCCCTAAATATTTCCCTAATATTCCACTTCTTCAAGATTTCAGACATCTTGAGCTAAAAAAGTACCATAAATTTTAACGAAATATTAATTAGTTATTTTAATAACTAAATAATTTTTAACTCAAATGCAACAAATATCAAAAGGATTACACCTACTTACATAAGAATAAAATATTACTAAATTTTCGATTAATTACATGAAAAAAAATAAGATACAAATATTTATGAATTTCAAAGCTAAAAATGCTTGAGAAATTGCATGAAAAAAATTAATACAAAACAAAACCCTTAATACCTAGGCAAGTTTGTATATTGTGCTATTTTCACTCAAGTTATACTTGAGTGAAAATCATTTCACTCAAGTATAACAATCAAAAAAACATTTTCACTCAAGTTATACTTGAGTAAAAATAGCTCAATATACAAATCCGCTTTGCAATATCAGGTAATACTTGAGTAAAAATAGCCCAATATACAAATGTAAATGCTAAAGATATTTTTTAAATAACACAAACATAAAACATTTTCCGATGTAAATCTCTGGGGGGAGTTTAAGCATTTACAGCAATTTACAATAAATATTTTCCAGTGTTTCATTATTCATTCAATAAAGCCAGCTTAAGTTCATTATTGACTTAAAAAATTTGATTTTAGAGATTGTTCTTTATTTATCCAAATAAATGAGAATCTCACAATGCCAAGCTAGGATGGAGATGATGATAAATCACTCAATTGAATTTCTTTAGCAAAGATTATATTTTTTATATTCATTCAGTCTGGCGTTATGCAATCATAAAATTCCATCTTTTAGTTAGTTATGTTTGAGACAAATTGTGAAATAGTTCCTCACTAATTTAATGAAATGATACCATTTTGCCGAAATAGATTGTCATTATTTGCAAGCCTTTATCAACATTCTGGAGCGTTCTAGAGTAAGAATCGGTTTTTATCAGCAACTTGATGATATCAGCAAGATAATATTAGCAAAAAGATGACAGCAGTTTAATGAATCAGCAATTTGGAAAACAGAAAACTGACTGTGTCATTATGAATTATTCTTCAAACACGTTCGTTGGCAAAAAAAACATTTTTACCTTTCCTCTTTCTGAATCTTTTATATCTAATCTTTAATCCCACGAAATTACTTCGATCCATTTACAACACGACGCCAACTGGCACCAAGTCTAATTTACGTTTTTAGTGACCCTCTATCGTTTCGTATTCAAAAAGTAAGTACTCATATATTAGAAATATTTAGGTGGGTTATGGCGGACACTTTTGGAGCTCTATGCTAAAATACTTGTAGTTCACATTGAAGAAGATAACTGGAGATGAAACGTTGTTTAAGAAAAGTCAATTGAAGACTAAAATCAATCAGTGGGGACTAAGAGACATGTCTTGAAGTAACGTAGATAAGTCTGATTCACAAAATCTGTAACAGAGGATAGTTCAAAGAAAACATAAATGCTTATTGTGGTAAAATTTTGCTTGGAATATGGCAGTACTTCTTGTAACATTATGCTACCAATTTTTTTATGAAATTTTACATTTTGGACGACTGCTATAAGCCAGAACTTTCATTAAATCTTAAATTTTGAAAATACATCTACAAAATTTTGTTTTAAATGTGAAAACATTGTCAATTTTTTTCATTAATAAGCCTTAAATTTACAGCTTTATTTACTGATTTTTCTGCACTATACGAGTGCAGATACAAAATCTTTATCAAACATAATAATCGTAAGTATCATTTAACTACAAAAATATATATCCATTAATTATAATTACAAAATTATAAATCCAGAATACAATTGAGACAGTGCTACGAAATGCACTATATCATGTGATTTGATTAGTTAAAAAATGTCAGCAGTAATTGTTAATGATGATTTGTATAGTGTGCAGCATATAAAACAGTTGGTACTCAAATTCTCCAGATTTTAAGAAATTTTAAAGACGCATTCAGTGACATTACGAACAATTATCCAATTTCGAGAATGATTACATAGTAAGCCAAAAGAGAAATAGACTGATTCACCAACTAGCACATTGGAGGAACCCATATTTAGCTGTACAGTGTTGTTACATATCAGTGTTGGCAGTTGTGAATCCGAAAAACAAAGCCAGGGGCAACAATAATTCAGGACTTTCTAAATCACAAATGTATGAGAAATTAAGACAGCAGTCATGTTTACATCAATAGGAATGCTATTATTTATTTAAGATCATTTATACCATCTAACATAGTGTCAAGAAAAACCATTTGTAGATGATTTAATTATTAAGGTAACCATAAATAAACCTTCAAAATGGACAGTATCGTTGAGATTGGTATAGATCGCTAGAGAACATAATGGTATTTGCTTAAGAAACGCAGTAATCTTCAAAGATAATTCTCAATTTTCTCTCAGTCTTGTGACAACCGCATACGTGTGAGGGATCAGTGGTACAATACAATCAATCATTGAATGGTATACTTTTTTTTTACCTATGTTATAAGATTATAATTATATTTAAAGTGCGATCTACTATGACAACCAATCACAATTAACATTGCTGCAAACGGGTTAACGATTTGCAGCAATATATTTATTCTTTGAAGATGTTTATATTATCATTAAGAAATACTGCGCGATTTCTCGCAACAATGTTTACAAGTATTCAGTTCTCTTCTATGATCTGTTTGGCCACAATATCTAAAAATAAAACAGCATGTTAGCGACATGCTTGGTAGGAATCATCAGCCATCTCATAATACCAAAAACTAGTCGATAAGTTTCCACATTAAGTGTAGAGGAATGAAAACAGTTTAATAGATTTCATGTGCCACCGATTATCACATTACATAGCTGCCTTAAGTTATTTTGCATTCAACTCTAAAATTAACTGTGGTACAACTAGTCATACACAAAAAAAAAATTGCTTAAAATTTGCAATTTCTTTTACACAAACATTCCGAATTCCAAGGTCATGGCGTATCATCTTCAGTGTGCGTATAATGTTTTGTAACATATCATGACTGGTTCTATTCAGCTATTTTTTTTTGGGGGGGGGGGTCAAACTAACCATTCCATTGGATCCAAAATAAATTTAAACTCTAATTCTTATTGATAAGAATAATAAAATTCCACAAATACTATAGCTTTTAATGCATTCCTTTACGTAAAATATTTCCTAATAATTTTCTCATCTTTCAAAAACAGGCAGTTTCTTACACGCACCTTTGTGTTTAAAACGCAGGAAGTTTCTGACCATTTATTTTTGGCTATCAATAGATTGTTAGTTTAATTTTTCAAAACTTCTATTATAGATGAGATTCTTTTAATTATTCCAAGAAAATTTCTTTCAATTATAGCTGATTTTTTTAAGGTAAGGAGCTAATTTCTATAAGTTATCCCCATTAAAATTAATTTTTATGAAAATTGCACTGGAGAAAACGATTTTTCTAACTTTTAATAGCAAAATTTTATAATCAAATTCTTCATATCGATTATACTTTGGTTGATTGATATTTATACAGGGTGTTTTGACAAAGTACAGCAATAAAAAAGAAATAAAACCTTGGACATAAGCTACTAATAAAGTATGGTTTTAAAAATTTTCATAAATCTGATAACAATTTAAAAAAATCTATTCAAATTGTTACTCATTTTAGAAATATAATAAATAATAATTTGAATTAATAGTTGATTATCAAAGTAGATTTCCGCCTACAGCACGTCTTATGGAGATTGTGTTTGAATAATGAAATAATACAACTTAAGAAATGACAAACATGCTCTCTTAATCATCTTACGTTTTGGACGCAATCAGGCGATGCGTTACGGTGCACCGTCGTTTTTAACTACAGGAGAAACACGGAGATCATTTTTCAGAGAAACAGTACTGCTCAAAGTCATTTCGATAACTTCTTGACATCCATATTAAACAGGTGCATACGAGTTTCGATTATTCCATATCCCGCATTAAATATTCTGTCACTTCCAAACAATATATGCTTTTATTTACAAAACAAAATTGTTTGCCTGAGGTATTCTTTCATGGTTACCTTAGGTTCTATCATTAATTTACCATAGTTCTATCATTAATTTTTATGTTATAAAATTATAGTTCAAAATTAATAAGAGAAGGGTACTAATTAATTATATAACATGGCTCAAACTTAAAAGCGATTTAGTCAAAAAACTGTAAACAAGACAGCCCAATTTATTTTGGGCATATTTGAGTCTTATTTTAACCTGGAAACTTTTGGTTTAAGTCTTTTCTTGTATCGTACTTTGTTAAGAGCGTACTCTTTATTATACACTTGTGACGGAGGCTGACTCAACAGTTTTTCACTTTTTAGTTACTTCCCTGATTTTTCAGCTAATATATAGAACAGAAAATTGAGTCCATAGTAAAGAAAACAAATACAAATTTGAATTTTAAATTATGAATGAAAGGAGCACCTTTATCTGAAAGTGTAGCACAAAATAAAATAAGACAGTCACTACAATTTAATTTCGCAAAATATCAGACTTGAATATGGACAACAATGAACACAATGTATTGTAGTGGACTCCGATAGACTCATAAGACGTTATTTAGAGTAAAAATATCATGAAACAAGAAATTTTAAATGTCAACTATAAGTAAAAGCAACGGCATGCCACAATGAAGATCAATACCCACATTTAATAAAATTAAACTCAGTTGCATAACAGCCCCTATGGGGCCAGGGCTACAGTGCCCATATCTGTTTTCGTGATCGAGTATCTGAAGGAATGAAGGGGTGAGTCTGCCTTTTCCAGCCCATGGACCGAACTTCAGACCCGTGGCTTGAGATCACTACGCCATCGGGCTTCACCCACATTTAATGGCTTAAGATAAGTGACCAATGCAACTCAATTGCAAAAATTAAAAATTCTTTTGGAATCGGACCGAAGCTGTCAAAAACACTTCCAAATATGTTAATCAAGATGGCCTCTAAGCACATAGATCAATTTCTACTTTTTAAAGTTTAGCACGAGACCACATGTTCGGGTCAGAGTACTGAGATTAGATGCGATTAGAGTCAAATGCTGAACACTAGAATGTTCCGATTCACTCAAGATGTGATAGCATGGAGGAAGAGACACTAGAATTCCATTTCTGTCACAGAAAGATTACGATAAAGATTAGAACAGAGTGGAAAAGTAATCAACATATATTGATGAACGAACTTGCATATCATTTAAATCGGAATTAAAAAACTCAAACAACTCTCAAATGATAATGAGACTTCTTATCATACATCAAGATGGTACTATTGACTTTTCTGTTTTTTAATACACAATAAGCGTAATTTGAGGGAAAACTGCTTGAAGCAAAATCATAAATGGCCATTTCCTATGTATTACGGAAAGTATCTCTCCAACAGCTGTCTGGAACACACTTGAAAGACATAATGCATCAAAGCCTCCACTGACCGGCCAGAATTCATTCAATAAACCAGAATCAAGACATATTTCTTAAAGAATGGAAAAGATTTTCTTGTACCTTGTCAATAATTTCAAGATATTTAAGGAAAACAAATACATGTATCCACAATCTGGAATGTTTGAGAGAACTAAATACATTGTTAAAAATCCAGCACCTTTTTTTCAATAATTTTTTGTTGTTATTGTCGTGTCCAAGCTAGTGAAGATTATATAGAGCCACAGGCATTGAGAACAAAGCCCGCCAATTCTGGAGCCTGGTGTCTATAAAAGATGTCCTGTGGTGATTCTCCAAGTCGAGGAAGAGAGGCAATAATGGCTTGACAGTCGAAGATGTGGTCTGGGGTTAATTCAGTTTGAGGACAATTTCTGCAGAAAGGGTAGGATCTTGAGTAGTTATCTGGAGATATTTTCATGCTCCTAAAATGACCTGTACGATGTTTTGCTATAACAGATGACAGGTTTCTAGAGCAATTTAGTTCAGGAATGAAAAAGCTTTCTAAAATTTTGATCAAAAAGTCTGCGTCTAGCAACCACGTTCGCATCTCCGGAAGTGATGGTCAGAAGCGAGTTGCCTTAGCAAGAATGTCAGCGCATCATTTCTCTTAATGGCCAGGGATCTACTGGAAATTATATGGTTTGTAGATTTGGCTAACAAGAGTATTTATGCCTTGGATTAAGTTTGTTGCACCATTCCCTATAGCTTCAAGAGCAGATTTTGAATCTGAGACTTCCAGACCTTCCGTTGAGTCATCAGAATACTGTGAGAAGTAGGAGGGTTTCTTTAATTGCGATCAATTCGCTAGCTTCTAATTTTGTGGGCAAATTTTACCGTGGCAAGTTTGCATCTCCTTTCTAAGGAATTAAGACCACTTTCTAGTTCAGCCTTAAGGTTGTTTGTTGAGGATACGGCACTTATTATAATTTTTGAAGCTATATATTGAATAGAATCGATTTTGGCTTTAACTGTTTCAGATGCAAGTGCCCAGATTGATGGAGTATTCGAGAATTGGTCTGATGACGGTACAGTTGATACTTTTTAATATACTTGATCTAGACCTTCAGCTTGTGCCACATAGGTTACAAAGAATGTTTTGTGAAATGAAGTTCTGGTTTAAGGGCAACTCCTAGATACTAAGGATGGTTGACACGTTCGATAATGAAGTCATGGAGTTTTATTACTGGATTGAAGGTACCACGATGTTTTCTGTCAGTTGAAAAAAAATGCAGTAATTTGATTTGCTAAGGTTTATAGTAAGTTTCAGATCTGTAGCCCAGGTTGCAAAAAAATCAGTAAATAAAAATATAAAGCTTGTAGTTTTTATGCAATAACTGGAAGTAGGGAATAATGAAAAAAACTGTTATAAAAATTAATGGGCATTGAATTGAGTATTTAAAATATTTCATTCTCAGAAATAAATTATTGTTCAAATACAGGGAAATTTATATACTTTAAGAAAAATTCAATTTCAGAAAAAGAGCACTATATGTAACTACATAAAAAAAAAGTTAAATATGATTAAAGAGAAGATTAATCAATTTTCGGAGTTGCTAATTTTTTTAGAGGCATATTTCTGCTTAAATAAGCTGAAACAAAATTACTTTTCTTGTAGTCGACTGTGAATTATGGGTCAATTCAAGGTTAATCATAACTGAAACAAGTTGGTATTTCATCTGACCTCACTTCCTTCAGTAAACTAATTCCTTATATAGTTAAGCATAATAAGCTTAACCAATTAAATAATTAACTAGAACCATTAAACAAAACGACTAAAATATATATCATGTAGATAATTAAAAATTAATTCATATCACACATTTGTGATAATTATTTTAAAGGTAATTGTACGTATTTTAAAAACACAAGTTTGTGGCACACATTATAAAAATAATGTATTCCATTTGAATAAGATACTTCATAGCATTTTTCATAGAACCAATTAATAGAGAAAAAATGAGATAACTCATTAATTTTAAATTTCTCATATAAAAAAACAAATTTTACACATGTTAGGATAATTCTATTAATAGACATATTCAGTAATTTTATACTTCTGCACACAATGTTCAACTTTTAAAAAGCAAACATAAACGATCTAGTTCAGCCAAAACATTGCTTATCAGTATGCTAGAAAAATAAATTGTTTTATAAAAATATACATACAAGATACATATATAGAGAGGGCATTCAAATCTGTAAATGTATACACAAATAAGTTGATAAAAATATAAAAGAAGCTCTTTTATGTAACTGACGATAACATTACACTCTGCTTAACAACATTTTGTTGATAAATCAGTTGAAACAAAATATTGGAAATAAATTATACAAAGTAAGGAACTTAAGATGCACATTACCCTGAGTAGAATAAAATATATTTTTCCAATGAACTCATTTCCATCATGGGCATTAACTTCATATCAAATTTAATTATATTAAAAACTTGTTCATATGATTTCTAATAGAATATCGCACAAAGACTATTGCAATACTGTATGTATATAAACAAATAAAATTTTTTATAAAAGTAGGTACATGAATTATACACAAAAAAACAGTGGATTGCAAAATTTCCTACACCTGTTGAAATAAGTAATATAAAAAATCAATCGTTTTACAAAAAGAAAGCTTACTTCATTACTTGCATCAGGTGTCTATATACAAATTTACAAAGTCAAAAATTCTGTAAGTCATATTCAGAATAGCCTCATGTGCAAATGACCAGAGTAATAAACAAACAAAATCAAATCATAAATGAGTTAATCTTATTATTTTGCATCAACCAATAACTTCTTAAGTTTACATTTGATCACAAGGCACAGAGTAAAGCTTTTTTGAATTTTTATATTTTGCACATTAAATGAAAATTTTATTAATCAAATTCTGCAATTGCATTGTAATCTAATGTTATTTTTCAGAAAAAAAAATGCATGCTTTTTTCACTGCTATGATATGGAAATCACAGATATGGAAATTTTAAATCACAATAAATTTTAGTAGCCAGCAACAAATAGTATTAATTTATATATGAAGCTTGAAGAATTTTGGAACTTAAACCATTAGAACTGTAATGTACTATAATTAACAATATAAATCAACTCAGAATTCCAGAATTTGCTTATTTTGTTACGTATGCACAAAGAATTATCACTTCTAAATGTCACTGATTTATTAGATATTTTAAGTGCAAATGAAAAAATAAATTGGATGCCATTAAAATTCTGATTAATGAAATTATTTTAATATAATTTTAGCCATTATTATTTCAACATACAATCAAACAGGGCCCAAATTTCCGAAAGATATCGTTAGATTTGGAAAGTTCTTAAAACTTGATTATGTTGCTAACTCAATTCATTACAGTCATTTCTTAAAGTAGCATTTTTAATATAATTGATATTGCATGATTATGCTGCTCATATTAAATGTTTCTAGTTCACATTATTGATTTTGTTTACATTAATTCCAAGAACCCTGAAATATTTTCAAGCAAATGCAGAAGAAATTGTTTTGGTTTTAACACAATGAAATTGGTAATAACAGACTTGTTGCATGATACTTCAAATTTCGCCTTCTTAAGACAGATATCATATTTTTAAGATATATTTTACTCTAAATAACTATTTTGATAGAACAGTAAGTAGTTGTCTTTGCAAACACATATCAATTCAATGAAAAGCAATGTTACATGTTAACGCACAGTATTGAATCATAGATATCACTTCCTATACTTCCTAACAGGTATCCTTAACAAAATTAATATAAATACAACTATTATTGAATTTTATAAATAGCTTCAAATTATGTAACTGATTATTTTATTGGAGAACTTTTAAAATTATATTAATCATAAAATATATACAGATGTATATTTTTAAGCAAACATAAATTTAGAAAATTAGTATAATCTATCTCCACGATATATACTGAAATTCATAAGTTACTCATCCCATCAAATGATACTTTTGTTAAATAAAAAGTTTACAAAAAAAAAAGAATAATAAAAATATAAAGAAAATGAAGAAAATAATGCAAATGACAGGAAAATATAAAGTCCAGAAAAAACCATATATCTTTAAAAAGCATAAGTATAAGAGAAGAGATTAAGACAAAGTTCTTATGAGATTAATGCTGAAAATATGGTCTCACAACTTGAACAAGAGAATGGTGACACATTAAATGTTTATTCAGAGGTATAGGTTTATCATAGATATATTACAAACCAAAAGACGTTGAGGATTTTTAAGATTTCCTTTTTTTACAAGTCATGAATATTGTTTAATTGTTATAAAAAGTTCTCTTTTATGATATTTGCCAAGTAATTTACAGTTAAGTTTCTTAAAATTAATCTGAATGAAATAATTGCAATATCAAACCCACTAAAAATATAAAAAAATAAAATGTTGCATGAATTTTCAAACCTGTGGTTCGCACAGTACAAAATTTTGTTAAATTTAAACAACTTCTGATACAGTAAAAAAATTATCTTTTCTAATTACCCTTCTTAGAAAAAGTATAATTACACTTCATAATAAAAATAATGATTGATTGTTAAAAGAATATGAAAATTGGAATTATACCAAATTAGAACTTAAATATTTTTAATAAATGTACCCCAGTAGTAAGAAAAAATTAAATGTTCAATAACTATGTCATAATAAAAAAAAAAATGTTGAATGCCTTGATTTTTCTAACTATCCCCATTTTATTTATAAGCCTTTATCTATTATAAAAGAAATTTAATAATTTATTGCATATAAATCTAATTAATATGAATAAATGGCAAGTTTGTAAAGAAATTTCACTTGCTGTTTGCAGAATAAAGCTAAGAGAAATATTTATTGGCACTTAGATATTATATAATATTAAAGTTTTTAATGGGGCAGATTTTCTTTGATGCAGCACTGAAAGTAAGAACTTCTCAAAAATTTTATGGGTTATTACCAACAAAAAATTAAGAAAGCATTCAACTTTACATTTCAAACCAAATAAAATTTAGCGCATTACAAACAACATATCCAGCTTATATTTTAAGCCAATGTGTTTCAGATATATCTTATTAATTATTAAAAATTAGAAAACATAATAAGCAAAAAACATTTAGGCATTATAAATAGCAGTTATTAAAGTTTAATGCAATGTAAAATAATTTTCTCAATACAGTATAAAATTATGAGAACTATTAAATCATTCTCAATCAATATTTAATATTCTTATGCAAAAAATATATTTCATAATACATAAATTAATGCTAAAATAACTAAAAAAAATTTCATCAGGCAATCAAATTACCAAAAATTTCAATGCATATACAAATCATCAAAAATTTTTACAAAAGCACCTTGTGTAAGATTTGTTGAAAAAAGCAGTTCTACATTTCATGCCATTATAGCATAAACCAAAGTAAAGACTAATACAGAAAAATACTTTGATCAGTTAGAAAAGATAAAACACACAAAATAGAGCAACACAATTAATACATTTACAAAACAGAAAATATTTTGGCACGTTTCAAAAGACTGCTTCAAAAAGAGAAGCAAATTTTTGGTTTACATTTAAACATTTTTATATAAATGTTTGCACAGGTAAAGTGGAAATATAAATGTAAAATAAATAAAAAAGATAATACACAAAAAATTTAAAAATAGGAAGTTTCATATAATAGATGATATGAGTAAAAAATTTATAATGGTGTATCAGCAAAGTGCTGCTTTCCTTGCTTATCATTTTCTGAAGGAGGCAAAATTTCAGTTAATATGACTACTTCATATGGAGCGCAATCTTCTAAATTCATAACACCACAAAACCATCCATAAAAGCCTTTTTCAAGATCTTGAATTTCTCCTTTCCAGCTATCAAAATTCCAAGAAACTTGAACAGCAGCACTATAAATCCCTAATCCTATAGTTGATAAAGTAATCAAAAACGGATATGAAATAATTAACAAAGGACTAATGAAAATTTTATGGAATATTGTTTTTTTCTCACTGAAATAAATTAGAATGTTATACCAAGTCATTGTTCCCATGTAGAAAGAATACCCAGCAGAAATCAGTAATATAAATGGGACTAGAATAATACTTAAAATTAAAACATGGGGCCCCTTACGAAAACCACAGAAACAACGATCATCATCTTCAATATTTTGAGATAAAATTGTGTGCTCTAACTCATCCAACTCTTCTCGTGACATTTGCACTTTCATATCTAGTGTCTGTCCCTTTTTACGACCTCGTTTAACAGTTCCAGTCATAGTAACGTAGCTCCCTCCACATGAACCAATGGATGATTCTGACCTTGAATTCAAAGCAGATCTCTCATTTGATAACTCTATGTCTGCATAGCCACTGTCATTGATATGAACACAGTCAGATACATCACTATTTAAATCAGAATCATCACTTTTATTACTAGCTTTTAAAGATTGTTTTTGATATGCAATTGATATTAAACCAGGGGATGTATGCTTAAGTCCTTGAGAATCAGAATGAATTTTAACATTAGACCGGTCCCAGGAACGCTCAGATCCAACTGGTTGGTGTAATCTTCGATTTACCCGAGGATCGAGTTTTGAACCTGTTTGGGGAGAGGAATTATTTGCAGCACCAAGTATTTGAAGACTCTCATTACTTGATCTAGAAGATGACTTAGAGCCTCGCTTTCTTGGGGGAACAAACACTGGCTTCTCAGTTATTTCCATTTGAGTCTGAAACAAAAAGACTGAATACAAAAAAAATTCCCAAATAACCAAAACATTTAATAGTCATTGAAATTTCTTTACAAAATTATATCAAATTATTTTATACCACCTAATTCAATAACAGAAATAGAAAATCATAACTTTAATATGCCAGAACTCATAAATGAAATTCAAATAAGAGAACATGTTTCTAGTATATATATATATATATATATATATATATATATATATATATATATAT
>JAPDSC010074051.1:0-25561 GCA_026290005.1 Latrodectus geometricus | reverse complement strand
AATTGTTATAAAAATTATACATTTGGAATTATTATTATTATATCAAACTTTAAATAAATTAGGTTATTAAAAAATATCCTTTACTTATACGAAAAAAGGTTCTTTAATTTATAAAATATTTTGAAAAATTTTCCTTCAACATTTAAAAATTATTTTTAGACTAAAAAATAATTGTACTGTGGTTCATGATGTTTAATTCTTACTGACTTACTATATGTAAAGATAAATTGTTTTTACACTATTACTAAACTGAAAGAAAGTTTTCTAACTTTCAAATTTATTTCTGGGGTGTATCTGAAACGTATAACTTTCATATTTTTTCTCTCGTCCGTGTTGAAGTAAAGCAATAAGAGAACTTTTTCCATTTTATCAGAAACTGCTAATTCTAAGCCAGCTAAAACTTTTTCAATGATATTGGAATAAAATGTAAAAAAAAATATTCCTTATAAAATAACCTCTAGTTCCTCTGCCATTTGAAAAAATAACGAATTTTGATGTCTGAATCAAATATTTTCATTCAGAACACGAAAGTAATTATGTCATGATTTCGGTAAAGTAAAAACTTTCTGAACCATAAAAACTTCTAGAAGGATAGATTATAAATTAAATTACACAAGGTAGAAAAATTTATTCAGATAAAACATTTCTTTTACGTTGATATTAAGCAGGAAATGCAGTAGTTTCATAATTGATTTTATTTATTAAACAATAGAACACTAGTTTAGAATTTTATAAATGGAACAAAAGTCAGAAATTTTGCCTTCTTGTTTCTTTATAAGTTCTTTCGAACATATCTAATATCACAAATTTCTTTCCGATATAAATTTTAATCTTATATAGAGCTACAACGATAATCCGTAAGTAAATAAATATATTCAACTGAAAACTTGCATTCTCACAAGCTATTAGAGATAAATGAAAGCATAAATATTAGTTTGGGGAAAAAGAAATCCATTATTTTTGCGTGAACTTTTTGTAACTTCTCTCAGATTCGCTTTGTAAAAAGGTTTAAAATAGTTTTCATGTAGATTTTTAGGTCTTGTGCGAAGCTACGACTGCTGACATGCTGTCAAGTTTGATAATTTTTGATATTTTATAGACATTCTCGACGATGTTGTATCCATGCGAGGTGCATCTTTAGCATCCAAATACCCAAATGGAATCGACGAAACCAAAATTGTGCGTAACTGGTTTTTACAAATTTTAGCCATCTGGTTAGCATTTTCGCCATTATAAAAGAAAAACTAAAATGTATCGAATTTTCTGTTTGTTGTCTTCTATTTTTAAAACCTTGTACTCATAACTGAATTAATCAAACAAAAAACCGCAAGAGAATATTTTAGTATCAAATGTCACCTTCCCAACGAGCATAAATCTGAAATTGTTTGATAGATACCTCACGAGATAGCGATCACTACAGACGTCTACCGAAAAAATAATTGATAACTTTTTCCCCAACCTAATATAAATAAAATAAAGTTTTCAAATCTGAGATTTTATTATGAAAATTTCTTAGCTAATAAATTAATTTATTCTTTTTATAAACCACTTATATTCCTTCATCTATATTTCAGTATTTCTTTGAACAGTCGAAATTAATCATTCTAATTATTAAAATTTTATGGAGTAATTCATACAGAGTTGAAAATCTTTTTAAGGGAAAAATTATTATTTATAATATTATTGATAAAATTAAGGGAAATTTTCAATAAATAAAACCAAGCCTATTTTCATTTAGCCCACAGAAATCGAGATTACTTTAATAAACATTTGCCTATTTAAAAATGCATATATAATTGTCAAAATATTTTGATTTAAAATATTATGATAAAACTTTGTGCCTATTTTTATATTTGTAACATTTTATGTTTTTACGTTTGTATGAAATTTTTTCATACATTAAATATTTAGTTTTTCTTTTAGCTCTTTAAAATTATCTTATATTTTCATTACAAAACATGAGTAATTCTATAAGAATAGATTTACCAAACTTATAACTTGTTTTTTGCACTTTTTTAATATCCCATCTGAACTCTTTATAGAGTTCATTAATTAAATTTTTTTTAAAATTAAGGCTCACTCTAATAAACACATAACAATTTCAATCAACAATTATTAAAAATTAAAACTAAAACTACTTGCACATAAAAGACAACATCAATAAGTTCAAATATCATATAAAAACATATGGATCAAATAAATACATTATTAATCATTAATTTAAGATACAAAAGACTGACTAATTTCTCTTAACTTTGATAAAGTTAAAAAATAAAATTTTGTATTAGGGTCTCTGAAATTGTAAAAAAATGCTTATAGCTAGCTCAAAAGTTTCGTTTTTATTTTAGAAATGAAATTTGCTGAAAAGAATAATATTAATAAAACGTGTGAATTATGAGTTCAAATAGTTCAAATTTAAAGCCCCAAATAAAGTTGAAGAAATGTTAATGTTTTTATATTTCTAATGGGTAATGCTGTGTGGTTATTTTTAACTGTCCTTCAGCAGTTGTTAATTCGTAAGCTCTTGTAAATTCAGTCTATCTTCTATTGTAATTTATTCTACATGTTATCTTCAATAAGCGCAACATCTCCTACTTCTCGTTTAATTAGAGGATGAAGATTTTTCAGAGAATGAACCTTTGACGATTTATAACTAATAGTCTGGTTGTGTTTCCTTTCTCAGGTGTTACAAATCAGTGCCGATTTTCTGTCTTTTGTTCATTACTTGCTTCATATCAGGCATAAAAAACATCTGCCGAAAGCTTTCATTTATTTTTTTTTTCAATGTTCAAATTAATGTTCTACGTAAAGTGATCCGTTTTACAAACTATGCAAGATTTAGTTTGAGAAACAATCGAAGACTGGTTGATTTTTTTTCTTTTTCTTCTTGAAGGGTGGGGTTGATTTGATCTTGGATTTTTCAAGTGTCTCATGTGAAAGTGGAAGTGTTTTTCTGCTTTAATTTTGATCTCGATATAATTTAAAAATTTCTGAAAATGAAGCTCGGAATCTTTTATACTAATTCTGTTATTTTCGATATTAAATCGCTTGATGAATTTTTTAATGTAACAGCAATAAGCATTGATCTGTAAAATTTAAGTCCATTCTTAAGGATTGCCAAATTCTTACATTAATTTCAATTTCATCAATCATTCTTTTTAAGCTCAAAATATCATTTGATTTATAAACACGGAAGATATTTATCAGTTTATTCATATTGCGATTTATTAGGTTCTTTAGACTACATCTTTCTTTCAAAATCTTCACTGCTGAATTATAATTATCATCCGATATTTCGAGACATTTAATGGCCTTCAACGCAGGCCCACCTTAAATATCAATATTAATTTTTCAAAACAATTTTTGTTATCAATAAAATTAAATACCAATTTTTGTCAAGCGGCTATTATCATCAATGGAAACTGAATGTATTTCAGAAACTTGTAAAATGTGCTATATCATCGAAGAATTTTCAACTTAGAGAGGTTTGCTTGTTTTTTTCCGATAGTAGAGTTATGATTTCTGTATTTTTGTGTTATATTTATAATATTATTTTGCTTTTATCTTTTTTGAACATGAAAAATTGCTTATGATATGTTTTATCGACATCTAATTTTATATCATTTTTAAGAGTAAGTTAGTAAAAACATTCAACTAAAGAATTAAAATCTTTACTTATTAACAAGTTTTTATTTTGATTTAATAACTATGCCGAAATATTAAGCAGAAATGATATATTTTTCTCTATTTTTCAATTTCCTTTTTGAATGAATTTTGCATGAAAAGAATATAAAAATATAGATCTTACTCTAGCTGTCTTAGCAAATAACATAGATAATATAAAACAATAGGCAATAATCAAATATTTAAATCTATGATATCAACTCACAAATTCACAGTTTCAATCTAATAGTCTATCATATGTATTTAAAATATGATCAAAAACATTGAAAATAGCTCACCAAGAAAGGAACATAAGATCGAAATGAAATTTAATGCATATAATGATGCAGATGTGAGATTCATTATTTCAAAATCAAGACAATTAAGCAAATATAGTGTTTACAATTAGACAAATACAGTTCAACTTCACTTGCACGTCTTACCGCCCTCCTACTGCAGTACAAGCCTCCACAAGGCTTGGCATTGAGTTGATTAAACGTCTGATGTTATTCTGAAACAGATGTAAGCAAATGTAGAACAGCCACCTCCAAATCATGTTCAGTGTAATACAGCGGCATCTGGCGTTTCAACTGGCATGTTGTATAGGGGACAAGTCTGGAAAGCGGGTCTACCGAGGAAAGAGTCAGAACACGACGTAAGAAGTCTTAAACAACTCGAGTTATATGCAAACGAGCATCATCTTGCTGGAAAATTGCCTCTGGAAGATCATTCAGGAAAGGTCCCACGTTGGGTTGAAGAACGTTATCAACATAATCATGGTCCATTAAGGTTCTTCGTACCACTGCTAGAGTGGACCGGCTATCATAGGCCACAGCCCCCCAGATCGATATGCTTGGTGTGTGGTAATATTTTGCGCTACAGTGTGGATAAAATTGTACCATTCACCAGAACGCCTCTACACTGGTAAGTGGTTATCATTTGTACCCAAAATGAATATTAACTCATCACTAAACACCATGTTTTGCCAATCTGTGGCATTCTACGTTGTTTTGTTTGGCACTGCTGTAGACGGAGTTGCTGATATTGCGGTGATAAAAGCAATACACGAAATGAGGGGTTGAATCGCAGATTCGGTTCCTCAAGACGTTTAAATGGTTTGTGGATCAACTGGCACCCCTACATCTCCAAGTATCGTGAAACGAGTCACTACATGATCCACGAGTGCCCTCACAATTCTTGATGATCTTACCTCATCGTCTTCCTGGTCACCCTTGACCCGGACCATCACATGTGGGTACCATCTCATATCATCTGATGGTTATAAATGCACATATTAATTGTAATATTATGTGCATTTATATCTTTCACGTTTATTAATGAAGTAATGTAATTATTATAAGTATTGTATACTCGTTTTAATATACGAACCTGCAAAACTTTTTGCATGCTTTAAATAAGTGCACTATAACTTCAAAAACCAAAGAAGTAAAACCAAAATTGGAAATTATTTGAGAGGTAACACTGAACATTTTAAGAAATTGAATTACTGTATACAAACCATTATTAAGCACAACATAATATGTAAAGAAATTACTTGATGAATTTTTTACTTTCAAATTTAATATCTGGAATTTTTATTTGATTTCCAACGGCCAAAGTTACAAAAGACCTTTGCATCTAAAGGCAGAAAAAACAAGAGCATCAAACAAATAAACTAAAACAAAGTGGTGAGAAAAGTTTATGAACCCAATAAAACCTTGGCACGCCAGTAACGGTCACTTAAAGAAGAATCCTTTAGTACCGGGCATTGGAAAACATGGTCAGCATCCATGTCCTTCCAAAGATCACAGAGCGTGCAGAAAGCGTCCTGAATAACATGGATTCGATGTAGATGTTTTAGGAGGCTGTCATGTCCCGTGGCCAGACAAAAATAAGCAACTGCTGTACTTCTTGGCCATATGGGAAGATCCCAAAGTTTATTAGAATATCTCTCAGCAAATTGATGCTGGACAAGGTCATTTAACTTTTTCTTGATGATACGCTTGGCACTGGAAAGAGGGACAGCATTCTTTGATGAATATCTGGAATAAAAGTAACAAAAACAACTATTGCATTAGTGCGAACTCACAATAAATATATGTTTTATTTATGTTTAATTGAGGTTAACATATTTCGAAAACATTTTTTCGTTAATCAGCGCTTTAGGTCCCCTACTCTGCGAACTTGGCGATAAATGCACCAAGCGTGGTAAACCAGATGTTTTTATAACTAATGAGCTCTTTATGGCAACCTCCGGAGGAAATAATTTGTGCTTTTTCGCGCATGCTCTTTAATTGGTTTTTTCTTTTAGTATTTTCATTGGTCGTTAAATAGTTTCAGTTTGAAAAATCGGTCATTTTCATTGGTTGCTAATTAGTTTAAAACCATTAAAAATCGTATTCCATTATCGCCATGGCAACAGCGTTTTTGAAAACCCGACAAGTACGGGACCCACAGCACACTTTCGCCAAGTTTGCAGAGTAGGGGACCTAAAGCGCATTTTCACCCATTTTTTGAAACTATCTAACAAAGTTAAAATAAAAAATTTTGAACAATATGAAGTAATATTAATAAATAAACCACTAAGGTCCCTTCATTTCTATTAAACGAATCAAAATGAATTTTAATTTATTTAATATAATTATGTATTTACAAACTTGATAGAAAATACTTAATTCTGGGGTCATTATTGTTTTGAAACAATTACGGTGTCGATAAAATTTATTCATAAGATATTGCTCACTATGATTTATTTTAAGTGCAAAAATATATGCTTAGAATCCACAGATTTAACCCTTTCCTCTTCAAGTAGCTATACTTCTTCATTAGTTATTAATTATGGAAATAGCAGAGCACTGGAAAAGCAATGTCTTAAATATTTAATGATTTGCGTGAAATAATTCTTATAAATTATTTATTTCACTCTGGGTTCATTGTACTTAATGAGCTCAAGTGTAAGCCATGTTTTAGCTCGAAGGAAAATTTAAATTGTTAATTGCACGCATTTGCTGAGAGTGATGGATAAATTTTATTACAAAGACAGTTTTTAATAGGATACCGGCATAAAATATTTTGAAACTTGATATTAAACTTGTACTATGAAATTATTTCTTCGGAAGAACATTTCACATAAGTGAAACTATATTAAATTATAAATGTTGGAAAATTTTAAATTGTGTAAGTTGTTTAAATTACTTAATGTGATTTGCCATTTTGCATGCAATTTAGATAAAGTAACTTTAATTTTTGGCAATTTGGTATACGTTTTGAAAAAAATATCCTCAAAATATAGTTACTCAATGAAATAAGTAATAGTACTCTAAGGGGAAACCATTAAAAATGTTTGAAAATATATTCATTTACTGCAATTAGTTCGATAAACTTTTATTTGTTTGTGTTACATTTTATGTGAAATATGAAGTAATAAAACAATTTAAAAATGATTACAAGCAATATCATTTAATATTAAAAAACGAGAAGTACAGATATAAACTTTTACATTTTGAAGTGAAGGTAAAATTTAAAGTTATCTATAAAGTTTATTTTAACGAAAGAAAATGTTTCATTTATATGTCTTTATATTAGACGGGCATTTGGATTTTTTCTTTGGATAATGGACCCATAATTTAAAATATTATGCGTATCTTCCAAAAGCTTGAAAATGTTAATTTACTTTTAAATATAATTATCAGAATAAATATTTGTTATTTTTCTAAAAATGATCAATTGCTAAAAAGCAATAAAAATGTTAAGATATTAAAAATCAACATTTTGGGAATGTGAAAATTTACTTGGAATTTGAAATAAATGAATATTCTACACTTATACTTCTAAATGCAGATTTAATTTGAAACTTATAATTTATGTCTACCCATCATATTTTATTTGTTTCAAAGTATTATTTATAATATGATTACTTAATCATACACTCATTATTTCTTATCTAGTTGCCACATTTATTAAATAAGAAAATAATATGTATTTATATAATGCAGATTTAATCACGAAAATAATATAACAAAGTAAGCATTTTTATTTATTAATTTTTGGGAATCAGACATTTTACTGAAATATTAATGTGAACAGAAATAATGATTCAGTTTAAAATAAAATATATTTTTAATTATATAAAGTTATTTCTAATATTATATTTAGAACTCAAATATATTTAATTTTACAATAGTATTGGGGTTTAAATATATATTCTGTCCATAGGTTGAAATCTCATTGTAAGTATATTTATCTTACAAGGATAATATAACCAAAAGAAAGTGGCCATCGTATAAAAGTATTTATATTATATAAACAAAGCTTGTATGTATTTATAATCTTATATTCAAAATATCCTACAAATAATTTGATTCACAATGGCTCAACAAAGCTGTAGATTTAAATTTTGATAAAATAAAACGATTTTCGGAAAAAAATCAGGATTAGCTACTATTCTGTGCTTTTTTATTGTTTATTTCATTCATATATTCTTCATTTAATTCCTACCTGAAAATATAATTTTCCTATATTTTTTATTTTATTTTATGATTTACTTTAGTATTAGAAATATACTTTTATCTCATGTATGAGCAGGCTTTCAGCGATATTTTAAGATAATAAATATAGACTTTTAATGAGAATACATATACCTGCAGAAACCAGACTGTTCACTTAATGATCTTTATTATATAAATGCTAATTACAAAGTTTTTTTTAAAATTGGGGGTATGTCGAATCTAATGTTTCTTCGTAAGTTGTCACAATAATATGCAATTCATGGACTGAGTTGTTGGTTATGATGATGCAGATTTGGTTTCCCCAATTTAAGAGAAACACATTTAAAATTTATATTAATATTTTCCACATATAAGCAAAAGATTCTTAAAATAAAAGGAAGAAATATTGACCATAATTAACTTAAATCGTTGCTTGTAAGATTTACTGAAATCCTTTTTATAAAAATCTCAGGCATTTAGGACTTCTTAGGTAAAGAAGTCAATTGAAGTAATTCTGACAAATTTATATGTACTTCCTATTTACTTCTTTAAAATTAGTTCATTGCTTTGGAAGTGATTTGGCATATATTCACATTTTACATTACTTTATACTGAGGAAGTTGGACTCCACACCAAATACGGTTCATTTGGAAAAGTGGAGCAGCGCATCATATTTTGCCAACGTAACTGGCACTCAAAAAAATTATAAATATTGTAGAAATTAATATTAAAAAAATGAAACATATTTTAGCTAAATATAATAAATTAAATACAATATTTTTATGAAATAAAATTTTTAGAAACTGTAAAACATCGGAATTCCTATTTTTATTATGAACAATTTTGTTAGAGCTTTCAGTGGGTAAATTGTTTAAGCCTTATAATGCAGTCCATTTTATAATTTCTATCGTATATAAACTCTATATAATTTTAGATTAAATAATATTCTTAATCTTTGCCAAAATGGAACCAGTATGAAATGTTTCACCTTTTCTTCAAACTCTGTTATCAGTTTATTATAACAGAAAGTTGTACAATTTAAAAATATTTATGTAGAAATTATCTTTTATAGCATTGAATAAAGTGTATTTATATTTAAATATTAACTTCAAGTTATTTAAAATTTGTTTGTAAATATGTAATTTTTCTTTATAGATAATTGGTTTCTTTATAAAATATCAATCAACTTTCCCTTCTGAAAAAAATTATTGTTTAACTAAATTTAGTAATTAATAAAAGATAAAATATATTTATTTTTTGTTTTTATTTTCAATTTCTCATTTTATTAACAATCAAGATTTCTAAACATCAAAATACCCACCATTCGAAGTTTTCTATTACGTAGTATCATTATATAATTTTCGAATGCTTAAAGTAAGAGTGTATTATTGACATAAAATAGCAGGTTAAAGCTAAATTTGTATTTCATGTCGACATTTTTAAAATATGTAAGGGAAATTCAGTTTTTTAAATTGTAAATCATGTATTCTAAGAATATAATTTTAAATACAGTAAATTTTCTTATAATGATATCATATTATATAGCATAACATTTTTGCATTTGGTATTAAAATTTATTTTTAAGAATAATTTAAAAAACGATGGTTTAAGAAAAAATTTGCAATGAGGTTTTCAAACGTCATGATGTCTACGTCATGATGATACATATCTTGTTGAAACTAATGATTATTACTTAGAATGACTGAAGAAGATAACAAGTTAAAATGAACTAAAATGAACATTAAAAGAGTTTATTTGAACATTTTTCAAACAAACTCTTTGAAGAACAAAACGATTTAACATACGATATGATATTTTGTAGCATGATTTTTAATTGGCTAACAAATACAATAGTTTTACAATATTGCAAATTTAATTACAATATTAAAGCTCATTTTTATAATGACTTGCTGTGAAAACGTATCTTTTTAATTTAGCAAATTTTTATAGAATAAGTCGGTAAATGCAATATTTATACCTTCAACAGTTAGAATATTCATTGATTTGTGTGGGAGGGTTTTTTTTGTCGAGTGCCAGCCAGATTGGCAGTAAGGGTGCACTGCTGCACTTTTTCAACTGAACTGCAATTGGGTGTGGAGTTCGACTTCCTCTGTACACACATACCATAGGTACCCGTTTATGGGTAGGCAACCATTCATACTCCATTCATACAAGGAAAGGACAAAGACGGAAGAGAGAGAGAGAGAGAGAGAGAGAGAGAGAGAGAGAGAGAGAGAGAAAGTACATCCATGCCCGAACCGGGATTAAAACCTAGACCTCCCTATCCGCAGTCAGGCACGTTGACCACCAGACAGAGTAGGTGGCTTTGATTTGTGATAATTTCAAATTATTATTTACCGAAAAAATAATATGGAAATATATATAAGTTGATGAAAAGTATTCAAAACTTTGTTGACATTTAATAACTCTAATTTAAGTTACCAATGGCACATTATTAAGTTTATTCATACATTAAAATAATTTCTCGCTCGTAATAATTCTAACAAGTAAAATTAAGTCATTTTAGAGGACATTGTTCTTAAGCTTCATAATGTCTTAATAGGACTATAAACTTAAGGTAGAAAGTATAAGCTTTGATATCAGCCATTTTAACAACATTTTAATAACTTGAAATGAATGCTTCGCCGTAGAATGGCGTTTGTATGTTTGGCGAAATGAGTGCTTTGGAGTTAACTGGGACTTTCTCCATTGAGAGAAAGAAAGAGGGAGACAGAAAGAAGGAGAAAAGAAAGACATACAGAGAAAACATGTTACATTTTCGATGAAAAATCCTCAAAAAAGCAAGATACAACTGTTACTCAGTACCTGATTGGTTAATATTAATGAACTTTTCTTTACATATTGAGTTTAAAAGTATTTAATATTGCTTATGTTTTTCTATAAATCCTAATGAATCCGTTTCAAAAATATTAGGTTGGGGAAAAAGAAATCCATTATTTTTACGTGAACTTTTTGTAACTTCTTTCAGATTCGCTTTGTAAAAAGGTTTAAAACAGTTTTCATGTAGATTTTTAGGTCTTGCGCGTTACGACTGCTGACATGCGGTTAACTTCGATCATTTTTGATATTTTATAGACATTTTCGACTATGCTGTATCCACATGCATAAAACCTTGTACTCATAACTGAATTAATCAAACAAAAAACCGCAAGAGGATATTTTAGTGTCAAATGTCACCTTTCCAACGAGTATAAATCTGAAATTGTTTGATAGATACCTCACGAGATATCGATCACTACAGACGTCTACCGAAAAAATAATGGATAACTTTTTCCCCAATCTAATATAATGCAAATTGAATAAAGCGAATTAACATAAAAATACGTGTAATGTTAAATTAAATTTCTATAAATTCTTACATCAATGAAGACTTGGGTGTAAATTTTTAGGTATAATTAATCAAATTTATTTTCCATTTTTCAACAACTTCCTCATTTTTATTGATTTAGAAAACAATTATGTTTGGCATATTCCAAATGATTCACAAAAACAACGCTAAATTTAATATATTAAAAAAACTGAAATTTGCATATAAATTTAATTATGTCAAATTTTAATAATTTGCCTAATTAATAGGTGCTATATATGCCCTTTTGCTATATTCTGTTAAACTGGAATTTCGCTATAGAGATTAAATTTAATGTAAATATAGTTGTCTACATAAATACATTCCCTCGTGTAACAGTAATTTCACAAATAGATAAATTACAGTTAAATAACTAATTCAAGATGATAACATTATTAATGAAACTAAATAAATGTTAGTCAAATTCAAACAATTTTTCATAACAATTCATTGTTATATTATGTACTTAAATGTTTTAAGATTATTTATGTATAAATATAATATGTTAAATCAACATAAAAATGAAAAAAAAATATATAGCTAAAATTAAAAGAACGTAACTTAAAAATTAAAATATAAAATTATGTTAACCATTGGGTATTCTGATTTTAAAGTAAATATTTAATTCCTTCTTGACTAAGAAAAGTATTATTGGTTAAAATACTGTAGAATTCATCTTGTATTAAGCTTAAGAAAAGCGTTTCACTGTTTCTCTGTATTTAATAAATAGTTTTGAGTTTTCTAAAAAGATTTTTAAGTTTTTAAATTCTTAATTAACCTTTTCAGAATCTTCCAAGCAATCAATTTTACTTAAAATGAAAAATTATTTACTCTCTCTTTTATCTTTTTTATTTGTAAATAATGGTGTTTAACAAATGAACACTTTAAATTAAAAACTAATTCACGTAATAGAACAAACGAAGTATAAATAAAAATTAATTAATTTAAGCAAAATAAAATAATTGCCAATGTTTTGTTAGACTACAAAAGAAAATTTGTTCTTAAAAAAGTAAACTGAATTTGAACTTCTTTAGAATTCAGATTCAATTATTTTAATATTTTATTATTAACTATTTAAGGACTAATTTTTTTAATTAATTAATAAATTATTTAAGTTTAATTTTAACTGATTAAATTAATTAAAATATACAATTTTGAGTTCCATTTATCAAACTGCTTTTATTTAGTTTAATGCAAGTTTAAGTTTTATAATATTGATTCTTGCTTAAAACAGTTATTGAATTTTATTGATAATTTTAATTTTTTGTATTGAAGTCAGGAAAATATTTCATAAATTAATGTTTTTGGCAAATTTTAAGATTTAAATGAAACATGAACTCTTCACATTTAATTCATGAAAAACTAAAAATGTAAAATGAAATTAAATATGTAAAAAATAAAGTCAAATATTTCAATTTTGTGAAAAGATTTTTGCTTTCAATTTCAGCTACCTACTTAATAGTCCATTAAAGCCAGAAGTCATTGTTGCTATATTGACTTAGACGCTTTTGAAACAAACAATTTTATTTAACACAAAAAGAACGTAAAAAAAAAAAAAAAAAAAAAAAAAAAAAAATCAAAATCACAAGTATATCATCCATTGTTTGGCTTTTTGCTGCTAATACTTGATCCACCTTTCGTCTCGGAATGACATCAGCAAATGCTTACATGTAAATAACCACATAGCTGAGATCTAATACGTTATTGCACTTACGTTCATGTACTACTTGTTCATGTGATACTAAGTGCTATTCTCAAACATCAAAGTAGTCAAAATTGAGAGTAATATCTTTATCTAAATTTTCTCAGGTTTTTATCCAAGGATCAGCAAACTTGTTCTGGCGATTAGTAACTAGAACTAATAGTAAATCTCCAGGAGAAAATTCTCTTTTTTGTCATACCACACCTTTCTTTTGAGTTGACTTTTTTCCACATTCTCAATAGTTTATTTTTTAACATCTTTTCATGCATTTAAGCAATTGAAGGACATATTTTACAATATTATTGTTTTCTTTCATAGGTTCTAGCCATTTTTTCATACGGCAAGGTAACTGGTGTTAACCAGTTCTTATCACAGTACGTGTTCCCTTGTAGTGAAGCCTGTAATTTCCTGTGCAAATGTTAGTAGAATGAACAGAGCAGATGGTGTATAACTTTCCAATTCTGAAGAAAGTTCAATGCATTCAACTCTAAGGATTCTTTTTAATGTTCTATGGAAATGTTCCTTTTTGCATAGTGAGTAAAGATTCTCATAAGCTTAATTCCGAATCTTTCTATGAATTCCGCAGTTAAAGTTCTAACAAAGGAAGATTTTTGATCAATTTGAATAGATTTAGGAAAATCAATGCGATTGAAAATTTTCAAAATTGCATCTATTACAGTTGTTGAAGATATGTCTGTTACAGCTGCAGATTCGGAATATTTTGAAGACATAATCGAAGCAGTGATGATGTATTTTCCCTTTATCGATTTTGGTGACGAACTAACAGCATCAATATTTATTTTTGGGAATATCTCGGAAATTATAGTCACTAAAGTAAATAGATAGATAGAAAGCGAAGTCTTTACCTATTGGTTATCGGTTTTAATTTCTTTAAAATCAGTTTAGCAGCCGACACCTACGCGGTATTATATGCGTTGGCTTAGAATCTCTTCTAGCTATTATTAAAAAATTTAATTTTTACAGTGGTGGGGAGTTAGAGCCGCTTTCTTCTTATCATTTCCCTTTTCTTCATGATAACAAGGATCACAACGTTTTACAAATACCTCTACTTTCTTGTAACTTTTTGTCTAATAGTAATATCTTGCTAATTTATCCTTGGTTTTGTTGTTGTTGTTAATGACACTTGGCAACGGCAAGCCCGCCAGTCTGAGAGACCAGGCGAATGAAGTCGGGGAGGGAGCGTCTTCCGTTTTTAATAGAGCACCCTCATACGAAGGTGGAAATACGACCTTTGGCTCATAGATGGCAGCACCACCTGAATCTTCCAATTTAGAGATTGAAACCAGTGAAGACCCAAAGCCTGGCTCCAACCACCCCCAGAGGTATTAATTTGTAATGGGAACATGGGGGACATTGCGACCCGACGGATTTAACGTGCCCCAGTCGCCATAAGTGAACACGACGGATCTACGGCTAAGCCGGAATTCAAACTCACCACCGTTTGGCAACGAGAACGATGCCCTAACCAACCAGGCCACCACTGCCCTTCCTTGGTTTTTTTACGCCTAATGGTCCAATAGTCCTTTCATGAAATATTGTCATAACTAATTACTAAAATTAGAGACTTTTAACTTCCAGGAACAAATATAAACATTCTTTCTTTTTCAGTTTTATCTCCCTTTTTCTTCATAATAACTATTTTTTATTAGAGAAGTTAGGTAATCTGAAGACTCATTTTTCCCAGCTTAAGGGTTTTAAATAATAGAGGATAATTGCTTATCATTTTTTGTTGTAGTTAAGCCAGTTTTTTTGTTTCAATTTGAATCAGAGAAGTTATGATATCGTTTTCTATACTCGACTCTGGTATCACAAATGTATTTTCTGCTGCAGCTAACTTCTAAAGCTTTTTCAGCTTTATTTCTTTCTTCAGATGGTTTCTCATTACCAAATTCGTCTTCTAGGTCTTTTACAATTTTTTGATTTCCTTCCAGTTTATTCATTTATGCTCCTGTTATATAGCTGATTTCAAGTGGATTATCTTCTTGGATAATTCCCCAATAAGTCTCTTCTTATTGGGGAATTCTCCAAGAAAAATCAAATTAGATCAAATTCGCTACTAATAACAGAAGCTTTATATATTACATTACTTTACACATTAAATTTCAATTCACCGTTGGTTCAATAGTAAACATATTGGGGAAAACTCCAAGAATTGTTGTACCCATACTTTTTCATCCTATCAACATATATTAATGATGAGCTTATTAATACATTAATGAGCTTTTTAAATTAAATATTTTTTAATTAATGAGTTTATTGATGAGCGTTTTTAAATTTAATGTTTTTTAAATGTAATAAAAAAGTGCTAATTTCATAGCTATGTAAT
Source organism: Latrodectus geometricus (assembly GCA_026290005.1). Taxonomy (NCBI): domain Eukaryota; kingdom Metazoa; phylum Arthropoda; class Arachnida; order Araneae; family Theridiidae; genus Latrodectus; species Latrodectus geometricus. The sequence continues at coordinate 9,995 of JAPDSC010074051.1, read as the reverse complement.
TCAAGTTGTAATTTATTGTAATGTAATCATGCTTTGCAACTATTATTTACTTAGAAATGATGAAATAATGAAACTCTCTTAAAACGTTTAGGTACATTTGTGATATTTAAATAACCCCTTAATGTAAATGAAGTAATTTAAAATACAAAGTAAAAAATGAAATAATTTAGAATACTAATAATTTCAAGTAAAATTAACATTTTACTTTAATAAACATAATCAAAAATAAATCTTTTAATGTAATTAGTTTAGCTAGTAAAGTAAGATATTTATATAATTCCTATTTTTAGTTATTTGCAATTGACTTTTTATTCTTTTCTTAAAATTCTTTTTCTATTTTTAGTTATTCGCAATTAAAATAATCCTTGCTAAACAATTAACAAAGAACTTTTAGAATATGCTAATAGTTCTTTGTCATACATCTAAAATATATTCATATGAAATTCTCTAATCAAATACATAAACATTATTCGTAACATAAAACTAGTTTCTTCTTTAGAAAATTAATTATAACTATCTAACACAAAAATAATTTAATGAAAATAAGTTTTCAATAAAAATTATTAATTTGTATAGATAATCGCTTTTGTGAGAAATTACTTAAACTTATTACTTAAATTACTTAAAATTACTTAAACTTAAAAAATTAACAAAGGACTTTTCGAATAATCTAAAAGTTCTTTGTCATACATTTAAAATATATTAATATAAAATTCTCTAATCAAATACATAAACATTATTCGTAACATAAAACCTAGTTTCTTCTATAGAAAATTAATGATAACTATCTAACACAAAAATAATTTTAAGGAAATAAGTTTTCAATAAAAATTATTAATTTGTATAGATAATCGCTTTTGTGAGAAATTACTTAAACTTTTCCGTCTTGATAAACTCTAATTCCTCATTGATTCGAGTGTTCGTATTCTTAATTCCTTCTCATTATCTGAAACGGTGAAATTTCGGCAAATCCGAATTCCACTTAATTGCTTTCTAGAAATTGAATGTTTCAACAGTAAAAGGTCAGCGTAAGAGGCAGAGTGAAAGTTAAACACCGTCTTCTTACAAGATGACATTTAATGGTAAATTATTGTGCTTAAACAAATTATATCTTCTTCACAGTCTGGATAAATATTTTATATCAAAAATATTAATCTTATATCAATATATATTGGTTTTCTTTAAAGCTTCTAAAAACTTGTCTTTAGTTAGTTAAAAAAGGAATTAGTAGTGGTTAGCGTAACTGACTATGGATGGGGAGGACTTGGGTTCGAATCCTGGTTTGGGCATGGATGTACTTTCTCTTCCTATGTGTTTGTTGTCCCGTCCTTTCCTTTGATGATGGATGAATGTGGCCCGCCCTATAAACGGGTTTTATGGTGGTGGGACATAGGTAGTGCTACTCGCCTCCATGACTTGGTTCACAATATCTACCGGGTAACGATAAATAAGTAGCAGTTTCCGGTCTTGTTGTGGCTAAAAAAGGGTTAATCACCCAAGTGCCCGTCATTGGGGGAAAAAAAAGGAATTAGTTAAAAAAGGAAATTGCAATAATTTCAAAAAAGTTAATTTAAAATTTCAACATTTTCTCAGATAATAATTTCTAAACAGCATTTTAAATTAATGCTTCGATATTAACTAAAATTGGAAACATATTTCTAATCGCGCTTGAAGATAAATACTAAAATTTCAATCATACAGTTGCTGGGTTTCTGAAAAATTATTCGTAAACATATCTTTAATTTTGCTCATCATTCTGAAACTTTCTTTGTTAAATATCTCATTTAATTTTCATTATGTTTTTAACAATTGTAATACACGTGACAAGATATATTCCATTATTGGTAAATCAGCATGAAAATTAAATAAAATTGAAAAAAAATCAAAATGTAAATTACGACTGATACTTGAATTTAAGTAATATATTTTTTATAAATAAAGTTAAACTCCTAAAATGATTGAAAATTCTTAATTGAAATGCAAATTATTGATTTTATGACCAAAAAATTAATAAGCAAATATCTTGTCTGTAATGTAAATTTCAAATAACTTTACCATTTCTTATACTTTTATAGTCAAAATAGTGTGATACAATGCATTTGATAATCGCAGAGAATCCTTTGAATTTATATTTTTATTTTCTACAACAATTTGTTTATGATTTTCAAGCTAATTCTATCATTTCTTAACTTTAATGAAGTTCTTTATTTTGTTTTTGCTGCAACAGTTTTAAAAATATTAAGATTAATTTTGAGCCTTTATTGGAAATTAATTATTACCAATAAAGGTTCCAAATTAATCTTACAAATATACAAGCAATATTTCAGTTCATTTTATTTTTAAACTTTTCAAAACACTTTTAAATTTTACTTAAATAAAGTTAAAAGATTTTATCCTTTCGAAGCAAATTAAATTAGTTTTAATGATTCTAACTATTTTCGGAAAGTAATAAAGATTCAAATCATAAACCAATTTAATGTATGTTTGAATTGAAATTTTAGTAGTTAATGTTAACTTTAATTCAGAAATATATAATGAAGCATAATTTAAAAGCTCAGCTTGAAATTAAACTTTCAAAAGCAGATTAAAAGTTAGTAAACGTAATATATTTTTAAAAATACTGAAACAAATTACCCAATTAAATTTAAATTTTGATTTAGAAATTTTTATTGAAAAATATTTAACAATATTTTATTTTTTCATTTTATTTAACATATCTAAATATTTTAAATTAAATATTAGACTAATCATCTAAAGTAATCATATTATCTGCATTTCATTATTAATATTCCCAAATCTAAAATTGACATTTTTATTAATCATAACAATAGGATAAATAATCTTTTGTTAAAATGATATATATTTTTCATTCTATATTTGTTATTGACTTTCCTTAATTTATGTATTTAAAAAATAAGTATTACTTTTGACTAATTTATTTTTAATAAACTTATAATAATTTAGCTTCATATGGACAATTTTCAAAAATTAAAAAAATTTTTTGATAGCTAATATTTCTATAAGCACTTTTTTATACAAATATTCTAATAAAGTAAATTCATACATTTTTCTCTCATATTCTTGTATGAATGAGAAATATAATTAGAGAAGGGAAAAATGTTTTTTTTTATAACATTAAAATGAAGCAATATATAAAGTTTAGTTTTAATTAATATCCATTAAGAAAATAATACAATCTTATTATAACTATATGCAGGGATATATGTAAATTGTTTTTAAAAAGTAAGAGGGATGACAGTACCCATCCAGACAAGAAATAATTACACAGGAACATACGGTTGCATTCCACTCTAAGAGGCAGAAAAGAGGAATTCTGACTTGAAGATGCAACAATGTTAGGTAAGCAAATGAATAATACCAAAAGTTTCACAATCATATTTATTGTTGAGTGAAAACCTCATAGTAAATTCTCAAAATGCCGATGACGTGTGTCATTGCACACTTGAGACTAACAAAGGCACCTTCTCGAAGATTCCTGGTGTCGTGTTAATTTTTCCCGCAGCAGCAATGATTCTAGCACAAGATCTTCAGCTGAGTCCACAAATACACTAAAGATTTCATGCGCTTCCGGAAGAAAAAGTCCAGTGGGTTGAGGTCTAGTGAGAGAGGAGGCCAAGCCACAGATCCGCTACGTCGAATCCATCATGTGGGATTGCATTCACGAGAATTTTGGAAAGATTTTAGCCAAATAATACTGAAGTGATGATGCTGCGCCGTTTTTAAAGGGCAATGTCTACTCTGATTGGCTTTCTCCGGTAACCAATAAGAGTAAAATGCTTCTTCTCTGTGGAAATTTGCGTACGGTAAATTCGTGATAGATTCTTGATGCGTTTCTACTTTCCTCTTTTCTTCTTCTCAGAATGGAATGCGACCCTATGTTCCTATGTAATAATTGCTTGTCTGGATGAATACTATCATCCCTCTTAATTTGTAAAAACAATTTAGAATCATCCTGTATTTAAAGAGGTAAATATTTAAGATGTCAAATTAATTAGAATGTTTTATTTATTAAAGAAAATTCACATTTTTATAAAGAGAATTTTTCTTAAATGCAGTTAAAAAAATTTATTCATGATATTCATAACTTTCAATGAATTTGTAAATAGCTGAGTTCTTGTTGCCAGATATTTGAACAAACAAAACAATCGAATACAAGATTATCATAAGTCACTTTACCAATATAAAATCACGATTTTATATAGGTAAAGTAGTTTGAAATTGGTAATTTACCATATAATAAATTATACTTATATTATTAAATTTGAGGAAACAAATAAAAAAATCTTTGCATGTTAATAGATAGCAATAGAAGAAAATGTTGATATTAAAGATGAAATAAAATTAAATTATTTATGAAAAATCACTGAAAATTTGTTAATTTATGATTAATAATAAACAAACTTTTCTAATTCACCACATTCATATCAAAGTAAATTAAAATAATAATTTACAGATTTCATAATGAAACCATATACTTTTTGAGTGAGAGAAGAAGAGAAAGATGAAATAATTTAAATTTCCATTTTTACTCTCTGTAAGCTGAAATTATAAGTTGCAAACAAACTGGCATGTATGTGTTCATGTTTTAATGTTATTAAAAGCGGGATCATTTGTGTTGTTTTGTAGTTTAATATCCCCGCGTAATACAGTTTTAATCAGCTTTATACTATCTCATGTGTAAACATGTCTTAAATAGTACCTTTATAAACTAGTTTCAAAACATGATGGCAATGGTAAGATGTAATTACTACAAAACTGTAATTACCCATAAAACCTAAGCATTTATGATCACCATATCTGTTCATTAATTTAAAAATGTTGGAGAGCGAAAGATTATTGCATAGTTTGGACATTAAAATCAACACATTATGATTGAAATAAAGTAATTTAAATAATAAATTGAGTTCAAAAAGTGCTCCTTTGATACCTCACAATTTTTAATATGTAATAACATCAAGTAAATAATTATTTCTGGAGACACGCAGTGGGACATTTAATTTTTTTTATGTAGTGACGATTCTCATTCATTATAATAAAAAGAAGCATAATTTTACTTAGAACATACGTTCCTCTCAGAAAAAAAGTCTTTATCCATAAAAATTTATTAATAATTAACCGTGAAATACATTGTATTTAGTATAGTAAATAATTCAATAAAAGCCGAGTGGTATTATTCAATAAGAATATTGATTCTTATTTGTTTCCGAGTGAATCTGATTAATTTGATATAAATTTTGAGCAATAATGTGCTAACATTTTGAATAGCAACGTTATGTAATTATGATTATTTTTTTTAAAATATGTCAAGTTAGAATTACTAAATTTTCTATTTCCAGTTATTTATGAACATAGACTTAAAATTGCACGTGTAAAATTATTTTTATTTTAGAATTCGTTTGAAATTTAGCTTTTGATTTCAATGAATATTGCTATGAATATTATCATTTTTGATTTTTCTGTATATGCTGTGTATTTAGTTTTTCTTAATGATATTTTTGTGATATCTAAGCAAATAAAGTTTTTAAATTATTTCTGTTGTCAAAGTTGGAAAAATAGTTAACATTTGTTTATTGTCATCAAGGTTTTTAAATTTGTCATGGACTATAAAAAAATATGTTCTAAATTTATCAGATATCTTTCATATTTTAAGGACATTAAAAAAAATTAAAGCAATTGTCAAAAAAAGAGAACTTAGAAGGGTTCAAATTTCATTTTTTCCATGATAGGTGACTAATATTTTATCATGGAAAATTAGAGGTAACATAATTAATAAAAGAAAGTAACCACAATTTCTAAATCATGGTCAAATATTTGCGAAATGTGTGTAAGAGATTTATCAAACAATGAGTCATTTATGTACTAAGAAATGTTAAACTGTTATTCGGCAAATTTAACAGTCGGAAAATTCATTATGGGAAAATATATTGTAAGTATTTTTTTTATATGTTAAAAATATATTGTAAGCAGTTTAGTTTGTTTTTTAAATTTCTTTTTAAGGTTATTTCTAAAACATTTTTGGTTTCGTTTGCGAAAATTTTAATACTTAAACTTTGATAAGATTGAAAAACATTTTTCGATTAATGTGTTTCTTATATTTTTTCATACAATTCCCACAGGTAATATTTAATTAGAAATTTTTTCCATTATTGAGTTGAAAATTTTCAATATCCGATAGGAAAATATCATTATACGTTACATAAAAATACATTTTAATTTATATTATTATAACAAGCATTCGATATTGCTTACAACAAAACTTTACATTTCAGTTTTATTTTAAGGATACTTTATTCTCATTTAATCACACATAAATTCAAATATGTACAAAATTAGTGAATTTAATGCAAAAATTTAAAAATTATACCAGTTTAGTTAATCGAAAGATATGAGCTTTTTCTAGCTCATGTCATTCAAATTTTGAGAGACAAGGGAAAATTTAGGTAAAGAACATAATAATTTGAGAATCAAATTGAGCAACATAAAGTTATTTTAATTAAATAGACACACTTCTTAGAATTAAAAAATATTGAGTCGGGAAAAAGTAATCCATTATAATTTCGGTTGACGTCTGTAGTGATAGCTATCTCGTGAGGTATCTATCAAACAATTTCAAATTTATGATCATTGGAAAGGTGACATTTGACACTAAAATATTTTCTTATGGTTTTTTGTTTGATTAATTCAGTTACGAGTACAAGTTTTTAAAAATAGACGACAACAAACAGAAAATTCGATACATTTTAGTTTTTCTTTTATAATGGCCAAAATGCCAACCAGGTGGCTAAAATTGTGAAAGGTGTTTATCGTCCTATATAAGACTGTAATAACCAGTTACCTACAATTTTGGTTTCGTCGATTCCGTTTGGGTATTCTTGGTATTAAAGATGCTCCTCGCAGGGATGCAGCATCGTCGAGAATGACTATAAAATATCAAAAATTATCAAACTTGACCGACCACATGTCAGCAGTCGTAGCTTCGCACAAGTTCTAAAAATCTACATGAAAACTGTTTTAAACCTTTTTACAAAGCAAATCTGAAAGAAGTTTCAAAAAGTTCACGTAAAAATAATGGATTTCTTTTTCCCCAAACTAATATAATCACATCTTTTGTTTCAATATTTGTTTAATTATGAGCCAAATTATCTTTTGTGTTAAAATAATGTATATATAATTTACGATTGTGAGAATCAAAATTTTTCAATCAATTCAAAAACTTAGAACCTTAAAGAGACATATGTTTTATGAAACTTTGAACTGAAATGAAGCCTTAGAAATTTTAATTCAGATTTATTCTAATTTCACTTACATCAACGTTATGAAATTATAAGTAAAATCTGCTTCAATGATAGACAAGTCACATATAATGATAGTATGTTTTTGTTTAGTTATGCTTAGCTACCATCCTAACACATATCACTATCTGTTTTGCTTTAAAGGATAATTTATGGATAATTTATATTTATGGATAATTTATATAATATAATTTCATTGGATAATCCAATGTACTTGTATGAAAATCTATGTGTGTGAACATGTTTAAATATCATTGTCTCACCATTAGAGTTGAAAACTTTTAAGTGATTTTATTGGCATTCAAAATTTTTGTTAAACTTTACTTTATTTTTGTACTTTTCACAATGAATATTTACCATGCCATCTAAAGGTTCTTATGTCTAAATTGCCTTATGAAATACACTACTGGCCATTAAAATTGCTACACCAGGAAGAAATGCAGATAACAAAATGATATTTATTGGACAAATATATTATACTAGAAACAACAAGTGATTAAATTCGTGACGAGGTTGCACGATCCATTACGGCCATGCGGATAATATGCCTGTCTTCTCGGCTGCTAATGATAGGTGGCTGTTGAGATCCCGCATGGCGTTCCGTATTACCGTCCTGAACCCATCGATTCCATATTCTGCTAACAGTCATTGGATCTCGACCGACGCGAGCAGCAATACTGCGATAAGATAAACCGCAATCCCGGTACGCTACAATTCGACCTTTTTTCAAAGTCAGAAGCGTGCTGGTACGCATTTTTCCTTCTTACATGAGGCATCACAACAACTTTTCACCGGGCAACAACGTTCAAATGCAATTTGTGTATGAGGAACCGGCTGAACAATTTCCTCATTTAAACACAATGTAGGTGTCGCTACTGGCGCCTGCTTTGTCAGAATGCGCTGAAAAGCTTATCATTTCAATATCACAGCACCTTCTTCCTTTCGTATAAATTTCACGTCAGTAGCATGTCGCCTTCTTGGTGTAGTAATTTTAATGGCTAGTAGTGTAATTTATTTAAATCAATTAAAAAGTTAAATTGATAGATACATAAAAATAAGTTATTTTAATAGTTGAAAATTAACTAAAAATAGAGATTATATAAATGAATGGTAAAACAAAGCTATTTTTCTCTTAATTGTGCATTTTATTAAATTCATTTGTTTTATGTTGAAATTGTTTATATTAAATGAAGGGTATATCAATCCTATAATAGTAATTAAAAAAAGTGGCTAATTGAATGATTGGAATGATTAAGGTAACCCTGGAAACCTTATACGAGCGTGTTCCTTTAATACAATTTCACTACACAATTTTGAAATGTTACCAAATATATTTAATTTATATTAATTATCAAATATATTAAAGAAAAATAATTAAAAGCAAAATTTAACACATTTATTTGGACTTTTTTGCAAGACACTAATTATTTTGAAAAAATTATTAGTTTATAAGTTTATGAGAAAGAAAAGCTCTTAATTAAAGTCAGTAAAATGTATTTTAAATAAAAAAGTATTTATCTTTTTATAGCGTAATTATTTCCTTGATGTAGAAATTCCATTTTAAATAAAATTCCATAACTTTATTGATCATTGAATTTATTATAAGCTCTTAAGCATCTAATTAAAGAAGAAAAAAAGGAAAGAATGAACCAAGAAAAAACAAGGATCGAAATAAAATTATTATTTTATTTCTACCTCTGTTTTTTAGATTATGAAGTGTGACATTATACGCTTCCTAGTTAAACAATGTTATCTTTATAATAATGACAAAATAAATATCATAAATGACATATTAAGATATATGGGAAATAAAATAAGACAGCCTCATGTCGAAGAAGATTAAAAAGAAAAACACATAAAAAGTTTTCATATAAAGATATATATAAGCGAGAAAAAACTAAATTAATAAAGAACCACAGAAAACACATCGATTTCAGCCAACTAACGAGATAGAAAAATTTTTCACTATGCGTGTAAAGTGACAGATTTTGAAGAATTATTATTTTTTTTTAAAGAAAAAGTGTTAATTTATCTTCATTCTGAAAATCTGTATATTTAAGGTAATCTCTGACTGTCTGAAAGTTTTGAATGATTTTAAATTTGAAGCTTAGATTTCGCATTGTTAATATATCCATTATTTATATTTAATTTAATATTTTTTTCTTGTTTCAGAATTAATTCAATAATCCTCAGAGATTAAGTATCATTTGTGGTATATGTGATAATTTAAAAAAATTTACAATAAATATATAAAAATTTTCCAATGAAGATAGAATAGATTATAAAAAATATTTTAATTTATCAACTACAGGTAAATAATTATCTAATAAAAAAACGGATGTACTTTTTAAAAGAAAATATATAGTAAATGTATAAACTATACTTAAAATCGTAATTTTTTTAAAGAAATTAATTAATAATATTATAAGACTAATATAACTCATAACAGGATTACATAGTTAAAATAATGAAATGAATGAATACCCATTCACTAATTAAATAATTAGTGTATCTTTGACTAATCACATTGTTAGTCTCACTAATCCTCTAATCCTATGAAAATAATTAACTAATAAATACAGCAAATTTAATCTAATAATGAGTGCAAACTTTGCTTGCATCCATAAAAATGATCGTTTAAATAATATATTTTATCTAAGGGATTTAGGGACTATTTAAATT